>JAVCKT010019994.1:41139-62198 GCA_032273925.1 Rhynchotus rufescens | reverse complement strand
CTATAACAGAGCTGTCCAGTGCTTATGAAATGGTGTTCAGGCTTGACAAAGAATCAGGGCTGACACAAATATCATCCAAGCAGGATAACATACTTGGGTTGCTATTTACACCACTGCTACATGAGCCTCTAACAAAGCAAATGTCACATCACCATGATAAAACAGTGGTCTCAAGGGCTGATTCTTGCAAAGCCTAGAGTCACTTCCATTATCTGTAAGTCAGGGAATAGCTATTTTGGCCAGACTTTTAGCACACAGGGCTGAAATATTTTGCAATTAATTGCCATGTCTTTGCTAGATTTGCATCTAGGTATCATCATTTTCACTGATGCACACACATGTCTTTCATACATACTAGTTAAAATAACATTCTGTGTTCCAAAATCTAGAGGACTACACATTTTCAAGCCCACAATATGTTTTACAGCTCTACATTGATTTTATCTGAGCAGACTGACCCAGCTCTGATTTTAAGCGCACATCTGCAGAGGATTCATTTTTCTCCTGGGGTTTTCTTGAGAGAATACCTAGCTCTGAAAAAAGCCTGGATAACAGCATTAGCAATAAGATTGATATTATTAATAACAATAGTCTGCTTTTCTATGACTACTTTTATTTAAAGATTTCAAACTGCTATCTTTATTATTTCTCACAAATCCTCCAAAAGACAGGTCAGTTTTATTCCTGTCTTAGAGAAATAGGAAAAGACAAGAAATTGTCACTCCAAGTGGTAACTAGATTCCCAGGAGCTCTGAAAATCCCAGTCTCTGGCTCTAGCCAGTATATAACATTTCTTCATCCTAATCACAGAGCTATGAGGCTGCAAGGACTTTCATGAACTTATTAATCTTCCAGAGATCTACAGTTCAGATTGAGAAGTCCAGAGAACAGATGACCCAGCCTATCACAGAGCCAATGACAGACAATTACAGCTCGTAAGTTAAAAGAGCAACTTTTTCTGCTTGCAAAAAACCAAAAACAAGCAAAGAAAAATAATAAAAAGCCTAAACATTTCTTTTTGACAGCTGACCTGTTCTTTTTGTCTTCTCATTCTCCTTTTTCCAGTACTGCAGTGCAGTTGGCAAAGCCTATTTCTGGGCTGCTTTGTTACAATACAGGACTATATGCATGAGGGTGAGGGGAAAAAAAGAAAAGAGAAACACAGAAAACAGGTTCTGACATCTAATCAGATCTGCGGTATTGATTTTGCGAGTAGCTTTGGAGAAAATCAGAGGAGCCACCATGTTCCTAGGGCGGCTTCGCTCTCCCCATGAGCGAGGCGGCTTGAGGGAGCTCGTAGGGAGCCCACAGCCCGTGTGGACACGAGCTCCCTAAGTGGGCACTCGGATGGGGAGCAGGGGCTGCGGGCACGCAGAGGGAAGCTCTTATCACAGAGGCTGCAGGAGCCACACGATTCCCATTTCTGACGAGATTAGAATTCCAGAGCAAGCGGCCAAACTAATGAGCTGCCCCCACTGGAGAGCGGTGCTTCAATTAACCACAGCAGGCCCCTGCAGGGACACCCACCTCCTTCCAACCGCAGGAAGGAGATGGAAAGGCATAACAGGCAGTATATTTTTTTCTTTTTTCCTTTGAGGGGGTGGGGTCTACAAAGCAGACAGGAGCGATGTATTTATTTGTGTTGCAGTTTGCTCTTCAGGCTGAGGGAAGGAAGTAGCAAATTGGCAGTCCCAAAACCAAACCTACCCACTCAGTCACAGAACAGACTGTGTGCCCCTGTAAGCTCCTTCCACAAACAGGTGGGAGGAGGCAGCTCAGTCTGTCTCAAGCTCAACAGGTAACCCAGAGGCAACTAAAGAACTTACTGAGAAGAGGATAATTTGGATGGGCTACCACATGGACTACCTAAGTTACCACCATTACTTGGGTTAAATCACCACAAAGCATTCTTAGCCAAAGGGAGAACTGTAAGAAGAGCCCTCTGACTTGCACTGTAATCTGTACTGAAGTCAATCATATCTTTGTCTTCCCAGGGGTCATGATGAAGCGGCCAGCCCCACAGCAGCTCTTAGCTTCTGCCTACCATCTCTCTTGCATGGGGAGTCATGTCCTCCCCATCCTGGTCAAGAGATCAGGCTGTGATTTCCCTCCAGACCATCGAATAAGCCAGAATCCATCACAGGCTCAGCACTTCCATTCTCTCTGCAAGGGCAGTGACCATCTGCAGGGACCACACAGCTTCCACCAAACACCAACAATGAACAGGGGACCCCAGCGGGTCAGAAGGCTCCTTACTCCACAGCAAGACTTTCTCACATCAGCTCCTGCAGTGAGCAAGAGTGTCATTCTTTCCTATAGGCTACTGGACACTTTGTACTTGTCCTAGCCTAAGCTTCCAGACCAAGCTGGTCTTAATCAAGCCAATCAAACCAAGCCAATCTTAAAACAAGATATTCATTTCCAACCTATTTAGGAGAAGCTTCTCCACACACACTTACCTAGCTTAAAAATCTACATGAATTGCACTGTCTGCATCCTGTAACTTAACTCCTGTCATACTCTTAAGTGGACAAACAGATTGCTTCAAAGGGGAATCTTTGAACACTCAAAGTTCCTACAGGGCTTGGTTCGTCTCT
Source organism: Rhynchotus rufescens (assembly GCA_032273925.1). Classification (NCBI taxonomy): domain Eukaryota; kingdom Metazoa; phylum Chordata; class Aves; order Tinamiformes; family Tinamidae; genus Rhynchotus; species Rhynchotus rufescens. The sequence continues at coordinate 59,601 of JAVCKT010019994.1, read as the reverse complement.
GTAATCACTGCTGTGATCCCAACAGCTCCCATCTGTCACCAGTGTGTGTTTGGTTGGCTTCAGACAAGTTATCAGCTAAGGTTTTACTTCCCTTCTCCCAGGGTGACTGGCCTAGGAGGAGGATGGCAGCTGTGTCTAATGAGCACCGCTGTGCTGGACTGTGCACAGAGGCTCTTCACTCCCAACCCTGAGACTGCATGTCCGGGTGCAAATTAACCTGCTCCCTACCATTCCCACATCTGCCGGGGTCCCAGGAAGACTCCACGGGAGTCCTGCAATCAACATGATGGGCTCTGCATGGAAGGATGCTCCTCTTGTCAAAACACACCTCAGCAGCCAGAGGCTGGGCAGATGCACTTCTGGGGAGGGAGGAGCTGCTACAGGGAAAGGACTGAGACAGCCACATAGTGCAGACATCCTTCCTCTACCTGCCCCTTTGTGAGCAGGTATCACCTGCAAGTGGGGCTGCGAACACCACTCATTACTGAAATTACCCAATACACCACATGCTATGAATCAGTTTTCTGTTAATTACAGCTTTATTGCATGGAAACCATTTGGGATTATGCATTCCTGCTAGGGTCTGCTTAGCACTGATTTTGTTGTGATTGTGGTTACCCCTCACGGGGGAATATTCAGGCAAAATGGTTCAGGCACATACAAAAATGACAGCTGGAGGAACAATATTGCCCAAGGGGTGATGGGGTAGAAACATTCTAATTAACACCCATTTGACACAAATCTGATACAAAATGCTTAACTTGACAATCGTACCAACACATGCTGAATGTATTTTGTATATAGGCAATGCACAGAAACACCTGGCACAGCTGCCCTACAGAGAACCCCACAGAGGAGAAGGGAGAGCTCTGGGTATGAACACACACAACACCCTCCTCCCAGTCGCTTACCACATGCCAGCCCTTGGGCCACTTAAATATAAGCTGTTCAGAGACCCCTCAAATGAAGGACCTCTCTCTGCTAAGCCTAGTAAGAAAGGCTAGCAGTGCCCAAAGGCCATAGGGGGCACGAGCCCCCTCCGTGCATACGAGCAATGGACGCGCGCTCCAGCCCCACACGGTGATACTGGTACTCACACTGCACGTTGAGCTGCACCAAGGCTTCACGGGGCCTGATGTTGAAGCCGTTGTACCTGGCTGTCTGACACTTATAGGTGCCGCTCATTTCTCGGTTCACACTCTCCAGGCGCAGCTTTCCATCGTACGTCTCCACGGTCATCGTCCCCGAAGGCATGGGCGTTTCCTTGTCTACCCGGGACCACAGGATGGGGGGCTTGGGCTTCCCTCGAACGTCACACTGCAGCTCAGCCCTGGAGCCTTCCCGGACAGTGATGGTCGACTGGCCCTTGGGGACACTGATGGTTGGTGGCACTAAAATGAAGACAACAAGACAAGAAGAGACTGCTTTCACATCAAGTTTCCAGCCAGCGAGGAACATTAAGACACGCTTGTATCCAACTCACCTTGCAAGCCCTAAACTCCAAAGTTTTCAACTCAACATGGTACAGGGAGCACCAATGCCCTCTTTACAAGGACACGTGTCCTGTAAGTAATGCACAGGACACTGAAGCTACAAAACACCAAAGGAGATCCCTGCCAATGCCAACAACAAGGGCCAGCTGTACTGGGACATTCCTCAGCTCCCACTTCATCAGCTGCAAAATGCTGTTAAACTGCAGGGCTAGCACTAATGAACCCCAAGGGAAAAGCCTCTTTGATCCATTTTTTTTTCCCACTTCTGGCCAGTAAATTTCCCTGAATGGAACTTCAAACTCTTCCGGCCAGGAAAGAAAGTTCACATCTGCCAAGGCACTAATTACCTCACATGCATTGGTCTGGAGCCAAGGCCCATAGGGTTAACACTTTGTAGATCTCATCTCCAGGCTTGTCAGGCATCCAGGACCCCTTCTCTCTCCTAAATCAGAGCAAGGAGCCAATTCTTTTAAAATATCTGTTTACTTTTACACTGCATTGGTTTTCTCTGGCTCACTCAAGGGAGAGAGAGGTCCCAGGAAAGACTACTCTTGTGCATCCCTTTCAGGCTTGGCTGAGAACAACTCAGACAGCAGAACTGCAGCCTGGCTAGGGCCAGAGCTAAAGGCACAGGCCCTTTATTCATCAACAAATAAAAGTGATAAACAAAGCCCAGAGAAATCCAAAGGATGCAGCTAAAAGGAGCAGAGGTTTCAGTGGGAACTGATATGTTGTTCATGCCCCCAGCTTCACCAAGAATCAAGGAAATGGATGTTCCTGCTGAAACTCATGCAGTATTGACACAGCATTTGTATTAGGCTTCAGAGTTAACAGAACACTGAGGTAAACACAGCAGTAATCTTTTTGTGGAAAGCTCCTGTTTCAAGTTTTTTAGCTTGCAGTAGTGGCACTTGGATGGACGATTAAAGAACTGCAAGGGCCAAATACTTCATTTCCTTTTAAAACAAAGCTCAGAACTACAGAAGTGGTAACAGTCTGATCTGACCAATATTAATTCAATTCAGCTCCAGCAACAGAGAAAACAATTGCACACGTTAGAGTCGAGTGCACAACTGCTTTAAGAGCATATTTTGGATGGCTCAAGCCCAATCTCCCTCAACAGCGACTCCCCTGTGCAACTGAGAGGCCACATAATTAATCTGCAGGTCTCCCATGGACTAGGAAGCCTTATGACATCCTGCCCCACACGATTCAAAGGGACCACAGTGCTCTCATTGCCTGGCACTGCCAGTGGCTGCTCACCTGGCAAGAGGCAATTTTCTTCATGGGAAAAAGCTGCAAATTGCACTCAAAGGTCTTTCTTAATTAAAGCCATCTCCTCAGAGCTCCCCAGCGGAGGACTGCATCTTGGTGCGCAAAGGCCTCACCAGCCATGCAGAGGCAGAGGGCAGAGAAGCACAGGGCTGTGGCTGGCACTGTCCTGCTTCAGTCTGGCCCCGGGGGGAACCCGCTGCGGTGGCACCCATGCAGGAGGCACCTCACTCCCCACAGGGGTGGGCGGGCTGCAACGAGGGAGCTCTGCTGCTGAGCAGGCCGTGCGCAGGGCCGCTCTGACACGGGCGGCGGCTTTTCCTCGCCGGGTCACCAAGAGGTCTGCTGGCCCATGCTGATGAAGAGGGGTTTCAAAATGCCTCACGCTGCCCTTCTCCAGCAGGGGCATCCTCATGGAACCCACTGTGGCTGGCAGGGGAAGATGGGGGACAGCTCTAATGACAGCATCTGCTTGGGGCCTCCGCCAACAGACTGCCCAGCTTGGTAGTGGGGACATCCAGGATCTCCAAGTCCTCCCCCTGGCTCCTGCCACATCCCACCCTTGCGGTCTTATAGACAACTGCACTCTGTCATCTAGTGATCTCGGGCAAAAAGGATTGTTCCTGGTGCCAGCAGCCACGCAAGGTCTGGGAGCCCCATGTTAGGGCTGACCACTAGTGACCAGGGTCGGACTCCCTCCTGCTCCCTGGCCCGTCAGTGAGGCAGTCCTCGTCGGCACAAACACAGCTCTACCTGCCAGGACTGTTAGCAGGGAGGAGACATCGGCCTCCAGCACTTCACAGGTCTACGGCATGGTCAGGGCCTGGTCTCAGGGTGGCTAGCAAGTGCCCACAGCAGTCCCTTTGAACAGGACTGACCCAATCACCTCCACCAAATGCCATGGCATTCCCAACACAACAAAAGCCAGTGACGATGCTTTCTCCTAAGCAAGGAAACAAGGTCCATAGTCAGGACTGGGACCAGTCCAACTAACAGGTTCAAGACAACCAGAAATTAAGTAGAAACATTCTGTGACAGTTCAAGACAGACTCTGCAGGCAGCTAGGTTCCCTCAGGAGCTCTAAGATTATTAGCTCTGTCATCCCCTTGAGATCCCTGGAAGGCTGCAAAATGAGAAGGAGATAATGGAGAGCAAAACCGGATCCCCTGCTTCACCAGAAGCTCAGAGGCGAGACCGAGACTAGGTGTTACAGCCACTCTTGAGACTGAGTCCTGTTCTCACCAAGCCACGGAAAGCGGGAACAGCGGGTACTGTTCTTGATTTTAAGGAGGGGAGGCATTTCTAATGTTTGGACTCCTGCAGAGAAAACTCAACACAGGATACAATTGCTCTGCAAAACATGAAGGCTCTTCACAGAATCTGCCGCAACAGATAACACTATTGCCCCGGACACAGTTCTGACAAAGGGACATTCCTCATAAGTAAGGTCAAAGTGAGTGAAGAGCAGCATTTTTTCTCTTTTAGACTCCTCTCAACCAAAGAGGTTTGGGAAATTTGGTGAAATTCCACTCCCTCTTTCTTCTTCCACAATATATCCTCATTTGGTGGCTTCTTTAAACAATCATACCCTAAAAGGTGTTTCTGTGGCTTTCGTTAGATTGCACTTTAGACTTCTCACAGGGAGAAAACATAAAGGGACATCTTGTCAGGGAACAGCACATCTGGCAGAGGAGCTGTAACTACTACCACCCATCTCCAGTCACAGCCCAGTGCTTGCCTGAGGTAGTAGTAGTTTACCCCACTGTAATCCAAAATGTTCATGTAAGGTCCCTCAAAAGAAGAAAAGGACTGGGTAGAGGACAGATAGCAACATCAACCATGACCCTTGTTTCCCAAGACCCCCAGCCACCACTGAGAGAGCTCACCTGTCTCTGAGGAGATGTTCACCTCGACACTGAGGTCTGGGATGGGTGCTCCCTGGAAGGTAGCCACACACAGGTAGGTGCCATAGTCACTGAATCTCAGGTCAATAATCTCCAGGCTGCAGGTCACAGGTGGGAGCTCAGGGTCGTTCCTGGTGATAAGCAACCGGTCTGAGAACCTGGCTGGTTTCCCATTCTTATACCAGGAGTAGACAACCTTCTCCTGGGGGACAGCATCCACGTGACACGAGAGCTTCAAGTCTTGCCCTAACTGGATACTCTCGCTCTCTTTAATCACATCAGGGGTGATTTGGAACGTGGCATTCTTCATGGCTGAGAGGAACACAAGTGCAAAACCAGTTAGGAACAGCAAAATATCCTGCAAGGGACAGGACACCAGCCCTTTGCTCCTCAGGAAGGCATCTCCGCACAAAATCTGTCCTATATCTCGTCCTGCTGTGATTTCACAACAGATCCCCAAGGCCTTCCATCTGGCAGGCTGGGACCATTCTCCAGCCCATAACAGTGCTATGGCCCAAGCAGCCTTGGAGCAGTTGCAGGTCTGAGAGGAAAGGAGCTTGCACAGCAGCATCTCCAGAACAATGATCTCTGCTAAATATCACATTCACTCTGAGCTGTACAAGAACCACCAGAAGAAATGCAAATGTAGCCTCTCCATCCCCAAAATCCATCCACTGAAAAAAAGAGAATAACTTACATCGCACCAGAAGGTTCACTGTCTTCTTTGCTGGGTTCCCCACATTGTTGATAGCAGTGCAGTTGTAGTAGCCCAAGTCCTCCACGCGGATCTTCCAGATGCTGAGGTTGCCTCCTTGCACAAGGCTGTTGGGAGGCATTGGGCCAGGTGAGTGAGACCAAATCACTTCTGGCTGCGGGTCACCACCTACCAGAGAGCACTGCATGGTGATGTTGTCACCAGGGTTGACCACCAGTGTCTCGTTGACTGACAGCTTCAGAGCAGGTGGGGCTGGAAAAGAACAAAGAGCAGCAATCTGAAGTGTGAGGAAGACCCACCCATCTGCCCATACAAAGCTTCATTTTTTTATTTTTTTGGATTTGTTTAAAAAAAAACCCAAACACCTGATTTACCTGATTTGAAGGAAGAACCAGAAGGATCCATGAATTCATTACAAATTTACAAATACCAAGTGACTGTGAACCTAAAGCATTAAAGCATCATCATTACTATGGTTCTGAGTCAGAGCACACTGCTCTGTTATGGCTAGGAAGCAGCAAACGCAGAACCTCACATAGAGCCAGAATGAAGATGATATCTGAAATATTCCATGATTAGAGGCAGCAAGGTAGAAGGGCATGGAAAACAACAATGGCTTAGCATTACTTCCCTGCAGTGCACTCCAGCCCACTCCTCTGCAGATACCACAGTGCCTTCTGCTCATTTGGTATTTAACATCTCTGGGTCTAAGCAGGGCCTCTAGAAACAAGATTGGAGTAAAAAGGTCAACAGGTTGCTCCTACTGGAGCACCTGTACGTCCCTTGCTATGGGACTGTTGCATGAATCAAAAGCCAGTCTGCCTGTTCTTTGGGCAGGAACAACACACTGGACCGAGTGCTTAGGAAGAAGGAAAAAAAAAAAAGAAAAAAAAAGAAGAAAAAAAAAGAAGAAAAAAAACAATAGATTAATTGTCACCAAGTGCAGAAAGCTGCAGCCACTCACTGAGCTTAGCATTTGGGACTTGATCCAATGCCTGTTGGGAAATTTCACTGTGGAGCAGGCAGTTGTCATTGTCCCAAGAGAGGTGAGGGCAAGCACCGGCTCCTCCTGCCTGGTCATCTGGCACTGTGGGGATGTACCCCTGCTAGGGGAAGCCAACCTGGCAGAGCGGTGTTCCTAATTGGATGCCCAGATTGAAAAATCACTTCTTATCTGCACACAGCTCTCGACCTCATGTTCGTCTTTCATCTGTACATACTCAGTCCAGATACCTCACAGGACTAATTTACCCCCTGCTACTTTTAATAGCTCTGGGATTTCAGACACTAACAGGGTCAGAGAATGACAAGACAGAACAGCAGCACAGTACATGGGCATATTTAAACCCAGAGGAAGGAGCCCTGAGCCTCAGCGAGCCACAGGGAAGAGAAATAGGCCTCCTTCAGATGGAAAGGACCAAGAGGAGGCAGCAAAAAGAGTCTATTTCACTCCATTGGAGAGAACAGTGTCAGAGGAGACTGGTCAATCACAGCATTCAGTCTTCCATTCAAAAAGGGCTTCAGCTAACCTAACATGATGCTCTGCTCCATCTCTCACACCTGAATGCGAATGGCAAAGCCATCTGAATGTCCTCTAAGTTCGGAGATTGACCTGGAAGAACAGAACCTGTCTGCATGACAACACACCACGAACAGCAACTCAGCACCTACTCATTCCTGTTCTCTCCTATAGGTGTCACATACACTTTTCTATAGACCTGGGGACCCTGCTTTATGATTTTTCTTCAGTGATAGGGATTGGTCCAAAATATCTAAACAACCTCTCCTTGCTTGAATACTTTAGTTCTTGGGCTTATTTTATTTTTGTATGCTTCTCACTGTATTTCCTCCTTCCCAAACACTTCCAGAACTTACCCAAAAACTTCCTTTTGTGTCCTCCATTTCACCTCCTGAAAAGCTCTTTCAAGCCACTGACTCCATCACTGGCTCCATCCAGCCAGAGCAGAGAAAGTAACAGCCCTCCACACAAAGGCAGGGAAGCACGTTTCAAGTAACACCCATAATAATGCAAAATCAGGCATTCTTCCATATTCATGAAGCTTGATTTAACAGCATCATTATTTCTGCCTCTCCTCTCCTCAGACCCTGCGTTAATGAGCTGTGCTCGGACTTGTGTTGGATCTAGGAGTTACAGCCCCTACTAACAACTTCAGCAGTGAAACTACTGCTATGTGGGCCTCCTATCACGGCAAACCAAATCAAGTGTCCTCCTGCTCTTACCATGGCACATGCCCTACTCATGCCAGAAGAGGCCATCCAAGGAAACTCTCTTCTGCCAGTTGTACTGGCCATTTTGAGGACTGTGGTTAGAGCCCTTAAGTTTTGAAGGGTCACAGCCTTTATTCAACACCTTTGACAAGCCTCGTGAGCAGAGTTTTGAAACAGCATCCAAGGGCTAGCATGCAGTAAGCAGTCACTGAAGCATTTATATATTCCCCCTTGGGTGCTGAGTGATTGCCCACGATTCAGTAATACACAGTGACTCACCTTGGTGTAGGTGGGCAGGACGCCTTCCTGCTGCTGAAAAGCTGTCAAGTGGATCCCCCTGATAATGAAGAGCTGCTCCTGCCACCTAATGCTGAGCTGGTCTCAGCTAAGAGCACAGGCAAGGTGGTAGATGCAATATCTTGCCTGAGAATCTTCCCCCATCCCAGTCAGAGCTAGAGAAGGACTGAGATCAGTCTACATCCAGATGGAAGACATCACATTTAGAGAGCATGAGTCAGGTCTTCATTAATATCACAGAATGGTTAAGGTTGAAAATGCCCTCTACAGATCATCTAGACCAACCCCTCTGCTCAAGCATGGACACCTAGAGCACAGTAGGTAGCAACATGTAGGGCTCTTGCAATGTTTGAGCTGCACATATCTGACCAGCACTTATCCTTCTAAGCAGTGACATGTTCTAGGTCAGGCAACATGAAAAGAAGGGGCATGCTGGGGCAAGCCTTGCCTTAAGACAGGTTGGGCATGTGTTGAGGGACAGGGAACCAGCAAAGCAAGCTCCTACAGTGTGCCACATACACCGTTCCCCAACCAGAGCCCTGGCTGTAGGAGCTCAAATGGTCTCCTACTCCCACTCCTGTCAGTGGATAGAGGTTAACAGTACACAGACATTGTTATGCAGGAGATTAATCTCATTTATTTGTAACCCGTGGCAAATCCTTTTGTTCTTGTCGAAGGAACCTGCTGGCGGAGACTGCTGAGCAGCAAGGGGACCATTAAAAACAAAGAGTCACTTTCAATTCCCTTTGAAGTCCAATTTGCTGCAGTAAAACTGCAGAAGAATTAACCAGCTGAGCTGCTTAACTTCACAGAAATCAAGGGAGAGGAAAACATCAGCCCAACCCCACGACAGCAAGCAACGGCAACCCAGCACGGAGCCAGGCCTGTGGCCTTGCCAAGCACGACCTGCTTCTCTGGAGCCATGGAATAACAACAGAGCAGAAGAGAAGGCAAAACCTCCTTTGCTTTAAGGTTGCATATTGGGAATTGATTCCCGGCTGCACAGACCAATGTGCCGACGCAGAGCAGGAGAGCACACGGACCAAAGCAAAGACCACAGCTAAGGAACAGCAAACGAACTGGAAGAAAAGATTCCCTTGGTCCAATACGACCAGATCCATCAGTTCCCCTCAAGGCCTATAATAGCTGAGGGGTATAAATATTTAAAAGATTGATTTCTGTGCACCTCAGAGCCCTTTGGGCCTTCCTCGGTGGCAAAAGTAAAGACATCATGAGCGAAGCTGCTCAGAAGTCTGGACACGGCCACAGCTAAGGAAGTTGTTAATGCACAAGGCATAAGCGGCAAAGGAGAGACCTATGTGAAAGGAGGAGAGAATTAAATATTTTTCCTTAAATATTTTCTCATCTACCCACAATGCTACCTACAGGGTAAGCCTGACAGAACAAGCATATTTAACATGAAATGCTATTTAATACAAACACTCCTTACAGCCAACTTCATATTCATCAATAGCTTTGAATAAAATTGGCTATGAACACAAACATTTTTTCATAGTCTATTTGAGCATGTGGTATTAAGCTGTACTGAAATTGTGCATAAATATGCATTTAAACCTCTTATTTAAAAAAAAAAAGCGGAGGGGGCCACCAAATGCATGTGGACCAAGTTCAGAACTTATTAAATACCAAAGAAGCTGTAAATTCAGTTATATACTGGCTTCTGATCTGGGTTCTGCCTCAAAATACATTTTCCCAGTTTGCTCAGTGAAGAGGTTAGACTGAAAGGAAGGGAAGTTTCCCTGTGTTTGGGCTAGTAGAGGCAGAATGGCCAGAAAGAAAAATATTGATTCCTTTCTTCTTCAACAGTACAAGATAAGCTTTTAAAGGGAATATTCCAGCATTCCCTACAGTCTCATTTTGAGATAAACTCAAGCAGCAACAGGAGTTGCTTAAGAAATGTTCAGAGATCTTACTACAAGGAGAATGCTTTTTCCCTAATGTTAGCTATAGTTAACTTTTTCTTAAGCTCGTTATTTTCTTCTTTCTACATGAACAGATGCAAACACTGCCAGGTGCCCTGGGCTCAGTCAAATCAATAAACATAATTTATACAGTATTAACAATATCCCATCAACAGTTTGCAACATCAAAAGTGTTCTGTTTCGACTTCACAAAGATGACACTAGGGACACAAACTGCTTTGTATTACATTAGAGAGGTGAATAATTCAAACAACTACATTGCCTTTCTTTCTGATCACAGCATACCCCAGAGCCCGAAGTAATTTTCTGACACTTACTCATTATTTGAAAATACTCGACATATTTGAGAGCTTTTTTTTCTGTTTTGTTTTGTTTTTTAATGGACAGGTTGCAATCAGGTCCTTGCAAGTATTTGGTATGCGATATTCAATTATCAACTGGTCATGGCAGGTCAAACAAGAGGTACCACATTGATTCTGTTCAAGACTGGAGGCTCACTAAAGCACTGCCAGCATGAATATCAGTGTGTAGCTGTAAAAATCTTTATTTTTTGTTTTATTGGGAAGATGCTGGAGACATTTGCTTTCCAAAAACATTGACACCAGCAGAACCAGTTAACTGGGAAGTTCCAGAGTGCAGTCTTGCAAACCAGGGCAGAGTCCCTCATAAATGAAACATTTGTAAGAATTTCAGCAGCATCTGCTCCGCTCTACACTATCAAATCTATTTTTAAAGTCACTTAAAATGATAAATAAATAAAAGTCTCTGGATTAAAATCTACGTAGTGCCTCAACATCTACTGGTTGTTGTCTGCTGGTGGTCTGCTTTAATGATCTCCTGACAGACTTGGCCAGGGCACCAGCTCTACACAGCGTTAACAGAAATTAAAGTACCGTTGGCCAAAAGTATTGTGCATTAAGGGTTTTCTTTTTTTTTCTTAACCACACATGTAAGCATGAGGTGATCCATTAATTGCTGTAGCCCTAGACAAGGTGTAACATTACCTTGTTGAAGAGGTAATAACAGTTTGGCAGGCAAAACTTGAGAGGGTTGTGAGGCTTCTTCATGGTTGCTCTTACCTGTAGTGTTAGTGAGCTGGAAGGTGATGGATTTGTCAGGGATGCTGCACACGTTCCGTACAGACACCTGACACGTGTAGCTGGCATAATCCTGGGGCCGCAGGTTCTTCAACTTCAGGACTTTCGTTTCACCCTGGGAGATGAGAAAGAAGCTGCACAGGGGTGTAGAAAGCACAGCTCTCCATTGCAAATTCATCTTGCAGAAGTTGAAAACCCTCAATGTCCAAGACCAGACCCTGACCTCACACCAAGATAACAGCAGGAGCCCAAATTAAATCAGTGGGGTCACAACACAGCAAACCCAGAGCAGGTTCAGGTATCAATGCTAGTCAAAATATGGCTTATTCAACTGTTACACTGTAAAAAATTACATTAGAGACAAAAAAAAAAAATCAGATAAATATTCAAAGAAATCTTCAAGCCTTTCCGATCTCATTTCTCTAGATTTTAATTTGATTCATGTTAGCATAAACCCAGAGTGACTGCACTGACTTTGACATACTTTTCTCATTCTATGGGTAACAAGAAGTAAAACAAAACAACAACAAAAATCACACTCTGGCAGTCTATTAGTTACTGCCACATTGTAGCAAGAGAACAAAGCTGTTAATTTAACAATAAACGTATTGTGTAAGTTTATATTTATGGGATGTGGAAAGTTCTGAGATGCTTCCTGTGGTTTGCACCCCCTGCAACTCATATGTCTTCTATGACAGCTTGTTGCTATTCTTTTGCCTGTGTTTGTCTAAATTTCTTTTAGAGAAACCATTCCACAAAAGCCTGACAACATGAGAAGGTGTCAGCTTGACAAATCCTCTAGAGACAACCTCAAGGGACAGAAAAAGGAGCTCACGCTAATATTCACAGAACAACAATCTGAACTGGGTAAATTAAAAAGACAAATACTTAGCAGACCAGTACCCCTATGAAAGGCTCATCCCTTGAGATTGGCTGCTATGCCACATAAATAATGGCATTTATAATGTGCCATGTCAGCTTGTGATTTGCACAGGGTCATACGTATGCAGTTTATTGATTAGTAAATGTTTGACAAACGTGCATAAGCCTGTATAGTAAATCAATTTTTAAAAGCCCATACAGCAAAGTTTTCATTACCTTTGCAATTCTACTCTCACCACAGTGCTGTATAAGAGTAGTTTGGTAACTGCAACTCTTCTTGGCTCAAACTCACAGGTTTGCACTGGTCTTAGAGAACTACCAAAGCATTCCTGCATGAGCACAGCAGTCCCAGTCTCAGAGCTGGGAATGACCCATCATGGCAGGAATGTTGCCTGACAGGAACTGCAGGACACCGGATCATTTATATGTTAATGCTCCTCTACAACATAATTCTGCCACATGCCTTATTTAGCTGATGACAACATCTCAAGTCCTAAAACAACCCCTCATTAAGCAATATCTCCTGGTAACCACACTGAGCTTAATGAAAGCTGGAAGAGTGCACAGTGGCTTCCTCTAAGGCCAGGAATATCCTAGTCAGATGCTACATAGCACAGTACTAGATAGAGCTGTCCTCAGGGCCAAACAGCAGTGCTGGCCTTCAGCACTCCTGCAGTTCTGCTGCTAATCTGCAGCTCGCTCTCCTCACCCTTCTGAATATTTCCATCTGACTGCCCATTTTCATGACTTACAGGGTTGCCGTATTTCAATAAAATATGAATGTGACTACATTAACTGAAAGGTTGCCCAGGGCATCACTTGGAAGTCAAACTCAGCCAGACTGTGCTCAGGCCCAGCTTTGGAAGAGTGGAGAGGTGTGTGGGATGAAACGAGTGTCCCCAGGAGCTGCCTTTCCAGCCCTCCTTTCAGGGCCACTGTTGCCTCATGTGATCTAATGGCCTTGCTGAAAGCACTAGGACCCTTGATCAGCTGAAGGGCACTCAAAGCTGCAGCATAGCCCAGGATAACATGGCCAAAATGCCCTAGCAAAACCAACCAAACAAAAAACTCCTCCTCCAATTTTCCCACTTCCCTGACAGACCTGTTACTGTGAAGACAGCGGCGTTCACAGGGGCAACGTGGCTATGCAGGAACAAATCCAACCATGTGCAAGCAGAAAAGGCAGAAATGACTCAGAATAATACCTTATCACAGGCAGATGCTAAGAAAAGGACTCACATAGCTAGGCTGTCTACATTACTTGTGGCCATTAGGAAGAGTTCTTCATTATCTGCCTCTTGAAATCCACCATAATTCCTACCATTCACTCATATTGCTAAACAGGAAGCTCTTATCCCTATTTATGGGGCTTGGTGCTCAATTAAGAAAAAGGTTAGTACTGAGAGACAGAGGGGAGACCCAATGCAGACAGAGGAGACCCAATGCAGACAGAGGAGACCCAATCCCAGCTACAGCTTGGTGAATAGTCTCAGTCATCCAACCAGCTTCAAGTAAACTGCTCTAAGGGAGAGAGGCAGGGGCTTCCTGGCTACCACATTTTCTCCTGCAGCTCTGTGTTTTGGAGCTCCCCATACTCTAAGCATGGGCTGTTAACCCTCTGCAGCCAGCGCTCCTTGCAGTGACCACCATGCTAACCCAGCCAGAGACACACACAACCCAGAACAGAGCACCTGCATTGCCGAGATGCTCAACACAAGCTACGAGTGTGCTTTTCTTCACCTGTGTGTAGAGGGGTTCGTAGATGTCCACTCCATTGTCCTGACTGTGGGAAAGAGCCTCCGCTCCCCGTTTCCAGATGAAGCGTGCTGGTGGGTTGGAGTTGACAGTACAGCGGAGGAAGACAGTCTTCTCCTGATAGAAACTGCCACGGACATCACTGATGGTCTGGTGAACGGTGAGAACAGGTTCATCTAGATCTGGAAGGAAGGTAGGAAGGTCCGCAGCAATTGTTACTGAAGATGGTCAACACACACAGCCTGTAGAACAGATGGCACTCCAGGGACTATGGGGCGAGGTAAAGCTCCCACGCATCTGGCAATGACAACTGCTGAATTAAGAGCTGTTCTGAGGCCAGATAACACAGACGTTATCTAAAGGGAACGGACAGGAGAAGCCAAAATTCTCCCGCTCACCACACAACATTCAGGGAATAGAAAGCATCCTTTGATTTACAGTTCCCACATGATCCTCAATCAAAGCAACTATCTACCACACACCTCTCAGAAAAGCAGGCTGCATCACCTTCTCCAGTCACACCCTCCATCTCAAAACACAGGTCTCTGCTTCATTGAGAGGTCAGAAGGATCTTACGAAACCCTACTGCATCCTCACTCCTGCTGCTCCCACTTTCATGGGTCTAAGCCCATAGTTTTGAGATGCCCACACAAAAGACATGACAAACCTTCAAGTCAAAGGATGGGGGTAGAAATCGGGACAAGATCAAGGAGTTGAAGTGCAGAGTCGTTTCCTAGACAGGAACAAGTCTGGTGGGGTGTCTGCCATGGCAGCATGAGATGCAAAGCATGGTGATATCTGGGTCCAGCATCTCTCTTTTTTAACCTAATAGAACAGCCTCTCTGGGTACCTTCTCCTTTTCATGGTCTGCACTGAATCTCCCTCCTTTTACCAGCTTCTGCATATACTGTGTTCCCACCACTCACTAAGATTCTTTTTTTTTTCTCCCTTCTCACATGCACACACACAGAAAAAAATATAACAAAAACTCTTTTCAAAATCTTACCATCAGGGATAATACTCTCATATACAGCTATCACAACCTGCTCAACAGTTACCTCTTTGCAAGCACACAAGCAATGGCCCTGCAGAGAGCATGTTTCTCTATGCGTTCAGCAGCCCAAGTCCAAGGCACACCATTCCTGAAGGACTATCTTTCTATAGAAAGAGGGTCCTTCTCTTTGCACCATGTAAGTGAGTTTGAAAGTCTAAAGAAGACCTCAGATGCCTTTCTTCTCTCAGAATCACCCTGAAACTGACGGGGATTAAATATAAAGATCCCATTTGACAAGACTACATGAAATTACTCCTTAAAACTGCAATCTGTCCCCAGGCTCAGGCATCTTGTAAGGTGCCTGTTGAGATCAGTGGAGCCATTCTGTTGAGCAGCCTTGCAACTCCATCTTCAACTGCAAAGAAAAGGTGAAGCATACACATCCAACCTGCCCTCATTCTGCCAGCACTGTCCTCTGCAAGTGATGCAAGAGAAAACATGAACCCATCATCTCTCACTGCCTTGTGGCACTTAATTTTCAAGATATTGAAAATCAGAATTTTTGTTTTGTTAAGAATTTTTCAGGCTTGGAATTTGGTTCACAGGAAAAAAAAAGGGGGAAGCAGGAGGGTAAGATGAGTTTCTGTTAATATGTCATCCAAATAATGTCAGCATGTTCCCCGCTGAATCACAAGCATGGACTGGTAGATTTGCGTATTTTAAAACGTTGTATGCTTGGACAACAGGATTTGTGATGAGACCTGAGATTTGTTGTCTGGACCACACCACAACTCAGTGATATGAGTAGAGCTGTTAGCTGAACTTTGACAAGGCAGAGGGAAGAAGTAAAAAAGAGACTGAAGAAAAATTTTTGTAGGTGGAGAAGAAGATCTCCCTCCCTCCATACAGTGCTCTCTCCACTCAGCCACCAGATGACTGAATCCTAAACCAAATTCTCTTGATCTGGGACCTTCAGCACAGCCTCTCCTCTTCCCCACTTCCTTCTTCTTGCTGCACTTTTATTTGCACATCCTTACACAAGTTACTGCAGTTTCCAGCTCTCTGAGTCTCCATTTCTCAGCAGGATGCAGAGCAAAACATCTCCCCTGCTCTGCAAAGAAGAGGCCTCCCATACAGGTCTCCTCCTCTCTCCCGTATAGGAAAGATAACCCTCCTTCTGTTGCTAAACCTTTCTTCCATCAAATCTTCAGGTTTTTTTTTTTTTTTTTTTTTCAATACCAGCCACCCCTAAGCCTAACCCTCCTGAGAAAAGCTAAATAAGACCGAGGGTGATATACATGTCCTTGATGTAGAAGGAATGGTACTGATGTCAGCGAGCTGCACAATGATAAATTTGGCCCAAGGCAGCTCACGGAGATGATCACATGGGATGTTTCATGCGCAATACGGGCTTGTAAACATCCATTCCTTCTTTCCTTCTACTTCCCTCCCTCTCACATAGAAATACTACAAACAGCAGCTTCCTTTCTGCCAGTGTCTACCCAGTGCTTAAAAGACTCACTTGATGCCCACTAGGAGCAAGGGAGTAACTTGCTACATAGGTCAGTGCTTTCAGGTTAACATCCTCTTTGCACCAAATGGTGCAAATAACATAATCTTGCTGCCTAATACTACAAGTATGAGTGAGCACTAGCACTGGTTGACAAGGACACCAAGGTTCACAGGAGGGTGATTACTTACCTCTAACTATGAATTTGGGTGCAGGGAAAGAAGGGATTTGTGTTCAAATTCTGGTTCATTCTGCTGAAGGTTGCCTGGGTGAGCATTCAACAAAAACCATGGCTTTTCCTATGTTCCCTTTTACCTACAGCAAATGCTAGCAGAAAATAGACTCTCCTCCCCAAAAACGAAGTGAGCAGAACAGAGGTGCATTACCAAGTCCATCTGCAGAGTAGATGTTAGTATGAGAAAGCCCTTGGCCACCCCATAGTTCTACAGGTCAGAGCTGCACAAGAACTGTGGGACGCTACATCGCTCTAGCTCCAGTCTGTGCCCTTGAAGGAATTGCCCACAACAGATAGAGAGAGATTGAGACCACGGTCCTGTTCCTACAGAGGCAGACCCTGGCAAAGTGTCATAGGGAGGAGTAAGTAAAGTAAGTTCCCTTTTCAATGAAGAGCAATCAAATGCCTCCACTACAGCCAGGAAGAGGAATGAGTAGAGAATCCAGGTAAATCCAGGTGAGCATCAGGACTCCTCAGAACAAACCTACTCAGTATCTATGAAGAAACGTTCAGTTGAAACAGTTTGGTATTTTTGGATGTTAGGACTGCATTCATACTAGACTGCCTCCAACACAGAGTAGGGCAAGGTAGGAAAAGAGAGGGGGTACAACACAGAGGACAGCAGGCAAAGCTCACTTAAAACTGGAGTCTCTCCAATCTACATAATACAACTGTACATCAGGAGCCTACCAAAGCCAGGGCATGTTCAAGTCTACGGGACACCTTGGGAGGTTCTAAACTGAAGGCAGAAGTTTGCCTGAAGGCACCATCTTGCATCCCTGGCCTAGACAGTGGGCCCAGGAGGGACCTTGGCAGGCCTGAGGCCAGCAAAACTCTGCTCAGACTCCAGACAGCTACCTGGGCTGTGAAATCTGCAGGAATCTGCTGAAAGAACCACAGAGCAGCTCAGCACAAAAGACAGGCTTGCTAGAAGGATTTTGAGGAATACAGTGAGCAGGAGTAAAAGGAGAACTCCAGTTTCTTTATAATATTTCACTTTTTTTTTTTTTTTAAATTATCAATCTCTTGATGGCAAGGCTCTTACAGTACAGTGAGCAAGTGCATTTAGTGTTGCCAGGGCTATAGAAAATGGCAGTAGCTGATAGCCACAGTGAGTATCTTGGTAATCTTCCTCATGTTTCCTCAAAAGTTGCCTAAACATTAGACCTTTGATTCCTTCTATATGAAGGGTACTGGACAAGCTTAATTTTACTACCTTTTAGCTGAAACAGCCCAAGAATAATCATTAATCTAGCATGAGAGGCTTTCAAAACATGAGATCCACGTGAAGACAAAGATCCACCAAGGGCATACCCAGAGCACAAGAGAGAAGCAGGGCAACCAGCCAGAGAAACTTCGGGTCGCTACTAAAAGAATGAAGAGGTTGTCAGAGCTTCTCCTCTTGCACATTTACTTATTCACAACTCAGCCTCCTCAGGTGCATCCCAGAATCTTTTACTCTATTTACACTATCCTGCAGAGGTGGCATTACTGGGAGTAGGACACTGGTTTCAGGAGTGCTCCCAGGCATTCAAAGTGCTGCTCATTTGAAAGAGAGGAAAAAACTGGTTTCAAAAGGGACATAAAGAAAGCAGGAGCCATCTACAACACTACTCACCAGAGAAGTGTTAAGAAACGCCCTAATAGTGACAAGGGTAACGGTATATAGGAAAGGACAGGCAAAATCATCTTTCTTTTTAGACAGGCCTGGCCCCTCAGAGAGATGGACCCTGGAGACATCTCATTGGTGCCTGTGCTCCTGATTTGGGTTTGCACGGTGCTAGGGCAATGCAGCTCCCTGCCAGCCCCGCAGCAGGACAGAGACACACAGTAGAACTGTGGGAAGGTCTGGGTTGCCACTTAACGACTTACACTGCACATCTACTCGAATGGACTTGATGGCAGGGACCCCAACCCCATTTTCTGCTTTACAGTAATAGCGGCCCCCCTGCAGCCTTTGGATCTTCTCAATCCGAAGGGTCTCGTTAAGCACCGACGTCTCTTGGAATTTGTCCGAGGCACTGCCGGCGGTTTTGGTCCACCTCACCTGCAGGAAGAGAATGGGAGATTCAATGCAAGCTACTGGCAATTCAAACCAGAGATCCCAGGGGACGGTAGTGCTCCCTTTCCTCCTTT
>JAVCKT010019994.1:0-40569 GCA_032273925.1 Rhynchotus rufescens | reverse complement strand
GTGCTCCCTTTCCTCCTTTTCCCTTCCCCTGGACTCACACAAATGGACCCTAAAGCCCATTACTGCCAGAGCTTAACCAAGTTCAACTGCTGAGCTCCATGTGTTTCAATAGTCTCAATACCCCAGTTGCCACTTCTCACCTATCACCAACCCTTAGCAGCCACTATAATCCCCTAATTCACCAGACACACGCTGCCTATCTACCCCTCCAGCTCTGGTCCTGGAAACCCAGCAGCTGAATTCAATACCACCACCTGTACACAGCTCTGGAGTTTCAGTATTAGGCCCTGATATCCTGTATGGTCCATAAGCCAGGAATCTACCACAGATACCAGCTGATAGCTGCAGAGCTTTTACTGCACTTCATGCAGGGCCCTTTTGCCTCTCTGGACAACAAGGCTACTTCAGCTGTTTGCCTCTCCAAGCCAGATGTGCAACTGCAGTTGCTCTTGCTCTTACCCCTTCCCCAAGGAACCTCTTTGTGTATTACTTTTGTAAGTCATCCTTTTGCCAAGCACAAGCTTTTACTTTCTTCTTTTTTTCTTTAAAGATATAAAAAATGAAAAAAAAAAAAATCAGATTCCAGGCTGTTTTGCATTTTTTTTTTGTCCTTATGTTTCACTCTTTAGATCCTGGCTTGTGGAGCCATAGTCAGAATATTTCTCAGTGAATGGTGGCAAGACGACAGCATGTTTAAACATTGAGCTACTATTCTTAGGTTTGTAAGGAGGTACAGCCTGAACAGGAGCTGTAAAGACTTTTCTGCAGCTCAGACAATGAAAGAGAGATGACTTTTCTCAGATCAGTGGTCTCCTATATCAACAGCTTCCTTTCTCAGGGCTGGTGACTCCGGTTGTCTTCCATGTTAGTGCTGTCTAGCTTCTAGGACTGAGATCCAGCAACATCAACCAACATAAAAGAGATGAATTTCTACTCAGTTTTGGCCACATATGAGAAGCAGATATCCTGACCCCATCCTGCCTTCCCCTTAGGCCATTGAATCATCTGAATGATGCTTATGCTCTAGAAGGGAGGGGGAGCTTCTTCCAAGACCACCAAGCTGAGCAGATTTTCTCAATTAATGACCATGGATTTTAGCCTTTGCATGATAGCCCAAAATCTTTCAGATTCTGCAGTTCACAAGGACACACCAGTCGGCTCTAATCTTTTCTATTACAATGTCATTTAAGTATTTTGGACACATTTCCAAGCTTTAATGAGTCGCTGATAGAAGAAGACAAGGTGAGGATGCAAGTTTAGACGGAAGAGAAATCTGTCCACAAGGAAGGACAGCAGAGACAGGACACGTTACGTTTCATGCAAAGTGGCTCCAGCCTCCCAGTCACATGTGGTTCTACACTCTGGTCTCAGTCTCTATGTGGACAATGACAAACCACAGTGTCGCTCACTACTGTGTTGTCTCCATCAAGCTCTGCTCCAGCAAAAGCAGGAGCTCTGTTGCTCTTGGCTCGAATCCCCATGACTTGCCTGCATCTTCCCACACCTTCAACATGCTCAGGAAGGACCAGCCCTGCTGTCCTCCTTGCTCGTGCCAGGCAGCCACGGCTCACCACTGTCACAGGCCCAGGCTGATCATCCTGACGAGCCTGACTCAGATGATTTCCCTTTTATTGTTTCTAGGATATGCTTTGATGGATAATCTGTTTCCGGTTCTGCTGACTGGGTCTCTCTCCCTCTCCTTTGTCACCTCTTCTCAGCCAAGTAGCTTCTCACAAGCAAGTCCGTGGAGGGGGTGATTGGCATGCACAGATGGATGACTTCTCACCACAAATGTCTCTGCCTGGCTGGGTTGGGGAAGGGGCCAAGAAGGCACATGTATTGTGGCTGGCTCCCTTGTGTGTATTCTGGCACATCCAATCTTGCAGCATGTGCTAGCTGCTGCTCCTGCCACACACTGTCCCAGTGCAGGCAGGCACACGGCCTGATCCAGCATCTCCTCAGACATCCCGGCACTAGCACTGAACCAAGCTGCTTAAGTGTCTGAAGGGAGGAGAGATCTGAGACTGTGCAACTTGTGGGGGCCCTTGGGAAGGGCTACAGCAGGAAGCTGTGCTCAGCTCCACACCAAGAGCTCCAGCGAGCTCACAGAGTAGACAGCAGGGAGTGCAGTGACAGGCCAGACTAAAGCTTACCTGTGGCCGGGGATGTCCTGTGACCAGACACTGCAGGACCAGCGTGTCCCCCTCACGGATTGTGTAAACACGCTCGCTGATGTTGTCCTCCTTCACCACGCACGCCTGCCCAGCATGGATGATTTGGGCCTGAGCAGGAGCTGTGCAAAGGAAAGAAGAGGTAGAGAGGGAAAGGAGCAGCAACCACAGCCTGTTGCCCAGTGATTGAGGTAGCTGCACTACCAGAGGGGTCCAAGAGCAGCTTCCTGAGGCGCAGTGGGGAAAGACAGCAGTGCCAGACAGGAGACACAAAGGTGCCACAGGACCGATATCTGAGCCATTCTCCCCATCTGCTGAGCAGTTGGTATCAACTGCTGGTTTAAAATCTTTAGTCCTATTGGGATTAGGAGCTCTAGGGACTGAAGAGGAGAATAGGCGCTTGACTGGGACATCATCCTGTAAGGAACCAAAGATCCCCCGGCTCTCATCCCTTCCAAGCATAGAGCATAAGGCAAGTGGTTGAAGCAGGAACTTTGTAAAAATCACACAGCTGCTCTGTGCCTGTCTAAGCAAATCTGACAACTGTGATTTACATTGCAGGGGGCCAGGATAACTACTGAGGAGTGTTAGAAAGGGCCTTGAAGCTTGTTGGCTCTTAGCATGCTTCCCCAGAGCAGACACTGCACACTCGGCAGGAAACACAAGTCTTCCCCACACACAGAGCAACGCGTCTCAGTCCTGACCCAGGGCGCAGAGCCCCTGAGGCAGCAGGGGATCTGCAGCCTCCAGGGCTCTCTGCTCCCAGTAGGGCTCTAATCGGAGCACAGGTTTTGCCAGTCTAGCCAGAAAAAGGAGCAGAGATCAGCAAAATGGAAAATATGCAGAAAAGAAATCCCCAGAGCAAAGCTGCAAAGCTTCCTGTCCCAAAACACCAGCTAGGCCCCACTGTAGCCCTGCCTGCAATAGGGAAGGACAATCTCTCGGAAAACAGGCACTTATAAGGAGAGAAAAAGCCTCAGCCCTTGGCTCCTCACTGCCAAGGCATTCAAGTGAGCGCCACAGTAGCCGTGATGTATTGAAGGTGACAGGGCAGCCCAGGGGGACACCTGGGCTTGTTCAAGGGGAAAACTCTGGTCACACCTCAAGGAGCAGAGAAACTCAAACACATCTAAGAACCGGTACCTTGGTGAGAGCCCCCAGGGTATAGTTCCCCATCTTGCTACAATGCTTCCAGGTGGCTTCAGTGTCATAGTTCTAGTTCCCATTAGTGAAATGCAACGCAACCCAGACAAGCCACAGAGGAGAGGATCAAAGCCCGTTGCCTTAGCAAGCCCTCCGAGCCAGGCACAGCTTTTACACCACCTGCTAAAGCCGAATCAAGCGCCCGTTTTCCCCTCGAGTGCTCTATGCACAGTCACGTGTGGAACAGAAGCGCTCAGATTTACCCCACTGTAACCTGCCCGCGGCAGAGCCAGGGCAGCGGAGAGGACGAGCCCTTGCTGCGAGGCCGTGTGACACAATGTCCTCTAAAGCAGAGCGGCCACAGGACAGCAAACTGCTCCCACAGCCGGGGCTCCCTCCTTCCGCACCCTGTCCAGCCTGGCAGAGCCTCCTCGGCAAAGGTCACATAGACTTTTTACTGCACAGACGTCTGCCTGACAGAGCTAGCGCGGTTACGGGAGCACCGCGACAGCAGCGACGCGGAGGGCGCCCTCGGCACCAGCCACAGGGCTCCTGGGAACACTTGGCCACCTTGCGTGGCCACCGCGACACAGCAAGGTCGAGAGCAGAGGTGGTCGCACGACCGTCCCCTCGCTGAACACGCAAGGGGAAAGCGGCAAAGGGAACCCAAGAGCTCTGCATGCATGTGTGGGTGCAAATAGGCATGCACACATCTGTAGCGGTGTGTGCATATAATATACAGTGTGTTTATGTTTATACATTTTAATTGAAGTGAAATGGTAACTCAGCAAGAGAAATCCACATGAAAGCTCATCAAACGAGCCGGGCAGAGGGGCAAGTCATATGCCCACATAACCTTTGCCAACATCTCTTGATCCAGATGACAGCCCCTCATCATGCTGTCTCTACTCCCTTTGCAAACAGGGCTTTGCTACAAAAGCTAATTTCCAGCTACCCCATGGAGAATCAAGATTTTTATCTGCTGTTCTTGCTCCCAGTTAAATATTTCCCTAAGTTGTTCTGCTGCACCCAGCCTATCTCCTTAGCCTTCAGTCTTACTATTTTCACTGTGGCCATCCCACACCATTTTGTTCT
This sequence comes from Rhynchotus rufescens, assembly GCA_032273925.1. Lineage (NCBI taxonomy): Eukaryota > Metazoa > Chordata > Aves > Tinamiformes > Tinamidae > Rhynchotus > Rhynchotus rufescens. The sequence continues at coordinate 36,160 of JAVCKT010019994.1, read as the reverse complement.
CCTGTCTTGTTTAACCCTCTCCTCTCACTTGCCTAAGGGTACTTCTATATGGGGAACATAAAGCTCACTATTAAAAAAGTTGAAGGCTTTCTGCTACAATCCCAGTGCCAAAAATATTTTTCATCATTATTTCCTCTCTGAGTTTGGCAGAAGCACGTTTCAAACTAACCCTTGTTTTGCAGTATGAAGTATTGTATGTCACTGTTTTATAGCAAAATATCTGTCATAATTTTGTGTTATGTCACTGCACCCTCCAACAACTTGCTTTTGTTGCCTTCAGTAGGATCCTCAGCTTTACTCACAGCAGACATCACTGCAAATGAATTCCTGCTACTCATGAAGCTGCAGCATTTCTCTCACAACCACAACACTGGCCTCTGGCAAGAACAAGGCTCATTACGTCGGTGCCTTGAACCCCATTTGAACCCATGTCTCTCAAAAGGGAGCTCAGAACACCTGTGGTTGTCTTGAAGAAAAGAAAACACTCAGGTGGATAGAATAGGAGTCTGGGGGAAACTCTGCCTTGGATTTCAGCTTGACGGGAGTTTGGTGGGACAGGCTAAGCAGAAGAGTAACCTGGCTCTTAAGGGATGACACTAACTGACAAGGCAAGACTCCAGGAGGTCTTGGCTCCAAGCTCAACCTACAAACACATACAGGAGGACTGAGAAAGATACCTCATAGCACAAATAGATCATGAGGCTTGACTGCCCTGGCCACATGCTCCAACAGAAAGGATACTTTATTGCCTGACATCATCCCATGTCTTCTGGAGGATTTCTGCACACAGTTTGTGTGTTACCAGCACAACAGAACGGCAGGACCATGCTTGTCAGACAAACAGTTTTACAGAAGTTCCTTAGGAAGGGCAAGAAAGGTTGGAGCATGAGGCCAAGGAGCTGTAATGGAAGCAGCAATCCTGGCTGTTCTCAGCAGAGCTCCAGTGAGAAAGAGCCTTGCACAGATAAGCCCAGCCCTGCAAAGTTTTACTGAATCAAGACCCCTCTCAGACTAACCCTTCAGGTCAGCAAACATACATAAATCCGCCTCAAAAGACCCATGATGACCTCTGGGATGAAAAGCATTAGGCCTCCTCTGCAGGCCCGCAACACCCTTGTGTCTATACAAAGATTGCCAACTATGTTGTCACATGATACATCTATAGACAAAAACACAAAAAAACGGAAAAGATAAAATAGCTTTTCCTAGAGCAATGTCTTGCACAATGTTATTAATGCCATAACCTGGAATGTTTGAGAGACTCTTCTACTTGGAGGTTGCTAATATCATTGAAATGTAGAAAAGGAGAGAGAAACCATCTTCTAGAATGGATTGGAAACTTTTGTATTTGGTTTGCAGTCTACTCAATTCATTTTTTGAGCTGGGATCCCATCTCTACCATGGTAATGATGAGAACTCCCTCAAACTCCCTCATAGAGGGTTGAGAGAAAGATAAGAGAATAGCAAGACATCCAAAAGCTGCACGTCCAGCCTTAGCTGGAAAAAAATTCCGCCCTGCAAATGTGCTGCACAATGAGATTATTGGTGCAGGTCGAGCAGTTCAGCAGACAACATCTCCATGACCTAACAGCCCTGCTAAGTAAGAGTGCTCTCCTCAAGTGGTCACAAGGGTTTTGCCTCTCTCCTCTCTTCCTTGGACTCAAAATCCACTCATTCCCAAAGTCACTGCCGGCACTGCTTGTTCCGCTTCCTTCCTCTTTTTCTATTTTAAGCCGCTTTGGTACAGCAGCGACTTCTCAACAAAGTGCCTGAGCGCACAGATCTAGAGAACCACATGCTTTGAAACCCAGCTGTTGTTTTATTGCTGGACCATTTAACACAGGAGATGAAAGGAGAGAACAACACAGACACGTCAGTCCTTCAAAGGGAAAAAAAAAAAAAGTCAATTTGCTAATCATCTGTCAACTGGATTAGCTGCAAAGGTGCCTAATTCCAGTCAAGGGATAACTACAGGCTCCTTTTTGTATCAAAAGGGGGAAAAAAATGCACCAGGCAGCAGCTGCAGCTCCTGGACCACTGACAGTGGTAAGGGCAGACAGAGCAGTTTCGAATACTCTTCTCCATCAGAATATGCAGAAAAAGCTCCAGACTTTGCTAAGGACCAAACGAGGACATTGACCATGTCTCATTCATGTGCTAAAACCATGTCTAGAATCAGAGGAAGGCAGAGAAACTCAAGTATCGAGTGGATTAAAAACAACACTGAGGGCAAAGGACAAACCAGGGCAAATCAGGGTAGACCAACTCAGATTGCGAAGGACTAGGAAGAGCTCCAGGAAGAGCTAGCTCATGCTGGCCATTAAGCTAAGCTTTAAAGTCTGGACTCTAATTGATTAGATGAAAACTGGGGCCTGGCAGACATTTGGAATAGTGCAAGAGGTGCCCAAGCAGAGGGCTATCCTATACAGAAGTCCCATGGGAGCAGCACACGCTCAGCGTGGCTGCCCCTGATGGGGCACCAGGCAGGGGCATAGGGGAAGAAGAGCATCTGGGGCTAGGAGCAGCCCTGAGCAGCTCCTGCAGAGCTCTCTGTTTGCGTGGCCAAGCTCCACGTTTGTCAGAAGATCTTATGCGGAGGCAGAGCCCTGTACACACCACAAAGCCCACTTGAGAAACTGGGTAAATACCCAGGCACTTAACCTGTGCTGAATTCTCACCCGTCACGGCTCCAGGGCTCCCAGGGCTGCTTCCAAGGCAGCTCAGGGATGTGTGGGCAATCACATCCTGACGGCAGGGCAAACATTTCCTCCACATAGCAGGAGGATTTGACACACAGCCACATTTACCTGCTGCTACACCCAACCTTTGCGGAAAGCGAAAGGCTACTTCAATCATGAAATCAAGAGAGGTGGTGATTGCTGTGTGAGTGAGAGGGCAAGAAGAGCAGCAGGAAAGATAAAATACTGAATGCTGAAACTGTCCATTTTGTTCTTTACATAGCTGGAAAGAACTGGAAGCACAAATGTTGCCTTTAATTCAACATGAAAAGTGGTAGGCAGCAGGGAAAGTGCCCTTCCCGTTGGGCAGAGCTTTTCTCCTAACTGGAGTCTAGTGCCTTAGAATGCAAAGGCCGCCCGTTAGCCTCCAAGCCTGCTTAATATAGCACTAAATTCACACTCACAAACAGTGAGAGAAGGAAACTTATGGTACAGGTCAGAAGGATTCACTAAAGGAAAACTGACATCCCCTGGATTTTCTTCCATCTTGATTTTCTCCAGCACAGGCAACTCAAGCCCAAAGACTAATGGCAGCAAACGAAACAGCTTACAGAGTAAAAAGTCAATAGGAGAGTTCAACTCCACCCCAAAGCAAGAGAGCACAGCAGGGAAACACCTGCAAAGAGGCAGCAAAGCTGAGGCAACTGGGATTGTGCAACACCTTTGGAAACTCAGGCAAACAGTGTTTTATCTTGACAGCATCCTGCACCTCCCTGCAACGCCTCTGGTGCCCTTAAAAGCCCTTAAAGTTCCCAGTTCTTTCCCCCTCAAGTACCAATAATTAATAACCGCAATGTGACAGCCAAGCGAGCGATTCCCTCTGGTTCTGATAAGAGGAGCTGACATATCCCTAACCCCGATGCCTCCATTGTTTCATTCTCTTTGTTTATTGATCCTTTTATGCACATAATGCAAATTGACATTTAATAATTCAGCTGAGTTAATGGTGCTTAAATACTAAAAGGCTTTTCTCTTTTAATTAGCTGTAGCAAAACACGCAACAAAGTATTGCTAGATAGACACCCTTTGAAACACTCTTGTCCAAGTTTTGGCATTTTCCTAGGCAGGGGAAGGAAGAGTTCCAGGGAAATTTTGCACAAAGCTCCCACTCCTGCTAGGAAGGTCACTAGAAGACGGAAGCATTTCCAAAGGCTTTGATTCAGAGAGTGTATTTATCTTCATCAGTTCTTTGTCTTTATTAGCAGAAGGGAAAGAACACAAAGGGGGAGGGCAGGAAGGGCAGAGGAAAATAATTGTAACATGCAGGAATGACTGCAGACAGCAGCCAGCACGTGGGGTTAAACCCCATAGACGGGAACGCAGAGGTGCCACAATCACACTGCGGGACACGTGACTGTGCGCAAGGAGGGTTAAGAGGGACAAGCTCATATAACTAACCTAGGAGATGCAGGAGACAAAATTCTTGCTATTTTTCCCTGGGGCAAGAATAACTAACCCAGAAAATGCAGCTAAGCTTAGGCAGAAAACAAGAACTTCAGGCACAGCAGGTAAGAGAACATTGACTTACTCCTCTCTATGCTGCAGGTAGAGAGGACAAGGCACGTGCACAACAGCCTTAAAGATCCCAATGTCACCCGATCTGGAGCTACAGGAGGCAATACCTCTAATTCTTAATGTTCCTGTTGTAGGGCATCATGGCTGCAGAGAGCTGGCATTATTCAGGGTGTTTTTAACTGTGCCCATTTCCAATATTAATTAGTTCTTGCTCTAACTCCTGCATGTATTTGAGTTTAGGATAATGATCGGCTCAACCCTAAGCAGAACTACGTAGTCACAATAATTAGATATAGTAACTGTTAATAACTTGGTTTAATAATTATTTTCTCCAGTTTTAGCCTGGACATAAGACTTCAATGAATTTTAATTACATGCCATGTTTGAAGAGCCTGTGCCATTAATTAACTTAATTCCAGACAAACGGAAAAAAAAAATGACAATTGCTAAATTCCTTATTGAGGACACTTCAAAAAAAATCTTAATTCAAGCCAAATAATGGATTGACTTGTAAATTCTCTGCAAATTCGCTCTTTGAGCCAAGAGCAAAAGCTGCAGTTATATGCAAAGAAGCTGCATTTTTCACACACCACACATCAAATCCCCGGCTCACATGCAAAGTTAAGCTCAGCCTTAACAGCAGAGCTGCTGCTTGTGCCTCCACAGAGCAGCAAGTCATTCCAAGGCTGTCAGGCAGGATTTCCTGGCAATGGGTGTCCTCACATGCCATGGGCACAGGAGGACCCCAGGATCATGGATGGGCACTGAGGGCACAGAGGTCCCTCCGTCCCAGCCAGATGTGACCCGTGTATTCGTTGCTCACCCTTGTTCACCTCCAGCACACACAGGAGGTGGCCATGGTGCATGTGTTAGTCAGGCCCTTTTATTTTTATGACTGATTTTAAGCATAAGGCTTGGGGAGAAAGTCCTAATGTAGAAACTCCCTCTGCTCCCCTGCTGGAACAGGGGCTTTTACATCCCCTTGCAATTGCTACCAGAGCAGGGGACACAGCCCTCCTCTCCCCACACACTCTGCACGCAGGGAGCATCTTGCCTCACCTGCCACACACATGGAGGTGTCCTTGACACCACAACCGTCTGCACTGTGTCCCTTCAATAGGGCGCCCATCCTCTCCATCTGTGTGGCACATCTGGCCAGCTGCTTCCCCCAGCAGGTGCTCCACAGGCTGGTATCCTGCCACTGCTGCCCAGGAGCCTCTGGAGGATGTGGCGGGAAGGGAGCTCCCGGTGACAAGCAGCATCTCCAGAAGTTTTCAGAAACAAGAAAACACGAGTCTCTCTCTGGTACCTTCAGCACCTACTCACCTGCTTTCCCCTTCTGCAGCCCCACCTTGCACCAAAGCTGTTCACAGCACAGTGAGGGTGGTCCCTGCTCAGGTGCACAAGCCATTAACGAACTGCAAGCGTGGTCCAGAAAGGGTAAGAAAGGTTTTGGGCCACTCTGTTACAAAGAGCCCTCTTAAGCCAAAGAGGCAGCTACTGGTCTCAGGAATAATCCCCAGCTCCTATAAAATGAAAGTTTTTCTGGCACTGCTAGGTCACAGAAAAGCTACTGGGCTTCACCTTGACAAACACGTGCACCAACAAAAACAATTTATCTATTTAGGGAGGAGAAAAGAAAAAAGAAAAAGGTAAATGAACTAGCAAAGAGTTTTGCAGAGTAAAAAAATAATTACTTCACACCTGAAAGATGGAAAGGTGAAGCAGGTTGATACCAGCATGGTTGGTCCCTGGCAAGAGATTCATAGCAGTGAACTTTGGAGCAAAATTTGCACAAAGCAAGATTATGAATTTATTACTCAGCATCAGTGCAGAGTTGAAAGATCATCTGAAACACCAGGGAATTGTAGAGGAAATTGGGGAAGTACTAATGCATATGAGATAGTGTTTAAAGCAGCATCTCAGCTGGCCGACTGCCCAGGGGACAGGGACAGAGATTAATTCTCTGCCTGGGATCATGCACTTGTGCAAGCGTTGTTGTTGAGATGCCTGCACAACAGGGAATTCTGGATTCATGTGGCCACATTAAAGTAGCCAGGATCTGGCTGACAGCTTTGCAAAGAAAGTAAGATGCTCTTTGACAGAGGAAATGAAGCCCTGAGAGACCGAAGCGCTGACAGGCACCAGCCTTCAAGAGGAGCATGTCTGAAGAGGCAAGCTCTTCAAAGACTTTGTTCTCAGACTCTCTTCTGCAAGTGAAAAGGCTTTGGCCTACTTTGGCAAGGCCAAGGGCAGGCTAAGACCCCAGCATATTTTAAAATCATTTATCCTCCGTTTCATTTGATGCTCTCTTGATTTTATTAAGAAATATGGTTTTATTTAAAATGCTTCTAGGCCTTTGGCTGCCTGTGGAATGACACAAAGAGCAGCCCACCCTATGGAGAACAAGGTAGCTCCTTGGTCTCTGAAGAAAGATAGAAGGAAAGTCAATTCCCAAGATAGCAAAATCCTGAACCAGCCTGTTTTAAATCCTAAAACAACCCAACCAGCCGCAGAACAATCTCAGACAGAAATTAACACAAAATTAGACAACTGACTTCCCACTGAAAAGAATTATTGGGAAAAGAGAAAGAGGCACCGGCTACCAAAGCACATGCTTACTCAAACCTCTAGTATGTAAAATTGACCTGCCATCCCCTAGAGAGCAAGTCTCTTGGGGGAGAAATTGTCCATCAGAAATATTTTGCAAGATTTTCAGAACACAAGAGTTTTCTTACCCTCTAAAGTTGTTTCACCTCCTAAAAGCTGGTTCTGCGCCTAACTTCAGCCTTCTCCGATTGTGCCCTAACCATTACCAGGAGGAAGAGATCCATCAAAGCAACCTTCGGTATGCATGGAGACATGGGCTGTAGTCATTGGACTACCTAGCCCAGCCTCTCTATCATGGTAAGAGGCCCGACTGCTTTCTTGCTTTCACTGCAAACCATTTCACCCTGCTGCTTCAGCCCCAGTCACCTCTACCCGCAGGGGAAAGGCTCCAAGGAACATCAGTCCCCCGGAGCCCACTAGTTTACAGGCTGAGGAGGATCATGGAACTATTTCCTGGTGTTTGTCCCCAAAGCCATGTCAGCAGTTACCGAGGCATCATCACCTCAACTTATCGAGATGGGTAACAAGTTTATCTCGGGCTATTCCCAAGCCCAGCGTGCCATAAAGCTTGCTGTTATAGATTGCATGGATGGAGCAACCACCAACTAACTGAACCTGGGAAAACGTCTTTGCTGCTCTTCATCTGGGGAGATGTGCGCTGGCCCGGACAAGCCTGTGAAATTAAGTGGGAAGACAAAATTCCCATCTTCTTCCAAGAACAGCTAGGCCAAGGGCTGCTCCTCTTCCCCAGGCCAATGAGCACGTGCACTGCTAAGTGTCCATCAAGGAGCCACTGCATCATGTACCACAGCCACGAGCCTTCCAGCTTCTGTCCCGATTTCCTTGCATCCCAAAACAACTGAACTACTCCCAGTTCACCACATGTTACCCATGCTTTTCCTGTGGTTGCCTGCCAATGACTGGGGCAGGCAGCCAACTGAAGGAACAGGAAAACTACTTGTTAAACATATAAGGAATCTATTTGCATTAGCAAAATGGTTCCCAATTAGCTTCCAAACCACCAGTCACTGTCTAGCACTGGTTACACAATCCTAAATTTGCAAACCACAAAACTATTACGCCCAGCCACCCCAATGCCACCAAAGAGACATGGGATCTTTTATTTTAATTCAGTTAAATGGACCTTCCATTCTTCAGTTTGTGGCACTCACCCTCTACATCTCTCATATTTCATTGCTCAACTATAATAAGAAGGAAAAAAGACAGCTTGGGAGACAGATTCAGAAACAGAATAAACTTCAACAGCACTAGTCAGTAACTGACTCGATTTGTGACCCTAGAATCACAGAAACCTTAAGATTGGAAGGGACCTCTAGAGCTCATCTAGTCCAACCCCCCTGCACACACAGGGTCACCTAGAGCACATGGCACAGAACTGCATCCAAGTGGGTTTGGAAGATCTCTAGAGAAAGAGACTCCACAACCTCTCTTGGTAACATAACCCTTGCTGACCCTCGGGCAGCATCTTCTTCTCTTGGTGCACCTTTGTCTCCCCATGTGCCATTTGAACAAGGTACTTTAAGTGTTATTGTTTACACAGCATTTTGAAGATGCAAAGCACAGTATAATTATTATTGTGGTTATTACCTTCCTCGCAGGGGGGTTATGAAGCTTCCTAATTAATATTCGTAAAACAATCTTTCATCAATGGATAAAATGTGTTGGAGAAGTGCAAAGGATTAATATCCTCAGTAATCTGATGTGGGCTTTACTGTTCGGTGCAACATTTAATAAAAATAATTAAAAACAAATCTAAGATGCTTCTGCTAGGAAGGATGAGGAGGTGGATGTGGGACACAGCCTGCTCTCCTTTAATTAAGCTTGATATCATCAGTCTACAAGGTAGCGCCAAATATTTCCTTGCTCTGGGCAATAAATGTGCATTAACCTTAAAGTTGATATTGGGTAACTAGAACTCTTCGGTTCCCCAGACAGACTCGCACTGCAATTAAGAACAGCAAACAAGGCAGCAGCAGCCTAAAATTCCCATTAAACATCAACCATTGCCCATCCACCTGGGAGGAACTGGGCACAGGACACTGCTCCAGTCAGGACAACATCAGAGAAAAGCTGGAAATGCTCCCCCTGGGCCCCACTCCCATGCTCCCAAGTCCCTGGACTCTGGTTTCTAGCCTGGAGGAGTAAGGGAATCTCGTTCATTTGGCAGCCCATGATGCGAGCTCCCCAGGGTACAGGCAGCTTAGCAGCCACACAGCAACAGCCTGTGCAGCTCAGGAGCTCTGCAGAATGAGCAACAGCAGCTTTACAATGCTGATCAGCACGAGAATGACGGAGACCACCATCTCACCACACACCAGACCACCTCTTGGTTGGCTTGTGCTCCCAGATCTCCAAAGCATCCACTTGTGCCTCTTTCCATAAACTCTTCAAGCTTCCTTGTTCTATGTTGATCCAGGTGCAACAGGCTTCCTACCCAGGCAGGATCACTTAGCTGCTGCCATCAAGCCACTGAAAGGCTACAGAACTAATGGCAAAGACCGCATGGTTTAAAAATTTGGAAATTAGTTATTTCCTTTCCCCCTTAGCCCCAGATCACATACTGCCTACAAGGACTGAGATAAGGCATCTCTCATCTTCAGGGTCTGGAATCAGGTATCATCCATGTGAACAACCACCAACCCCGTGGCTCTCCAAGAGCCATTCAGGGCCACAGACCATGCAAAGCCAGCTGAAGAACGTGGTGTCCATCACAACAGGGCAGCTAGTGCTTCACTTCAGGCGAGACTGAATGGAGAGGTGGGAGCTGAATGAGCAGCACTCGTCTTTTCAGGTAAAGTGAAAGAGTGAGGGCCCAGTTAAAGAGCTGGTCTGCAAGGCACAAAGTGCAATGAGAAAGCAGCTGCAACAAGAAGCCCCCACACAGCAACGTACACCCTGCAACACCCGTCCAGGCCAGGCCAGCTTCCCACTACAAGCCCAGAAAATACAGCCATAGAAGCAGCTCTCCTGCAAAAGCAGCCACTTCCACACACAACAGACATGCAGAAGCCTTCGGAAAGTCTCTTGGAGAACAGTTCTCAACAGAGAAGAATTACTAGCAATGGCTTTAGCTACTTACATACCGGCTTTCTGCCCTGCGCTGCAGATGTCAAGAGATTGAGCACCCCTCAATACTTCCCCTACATGCACTGAACAAAACAGCCCTCTAGACGCTCCAGAAAACCACATTCCCAGGCCAGGGGCCTCTATGTTGTGGTGACAGGGGCTGTGCTGCCTTTGCACACAAACAGGCTGCAACAGCAGCTCCCCAACTGACTCCAAAACCAACGGTATGTCCCAATCTTGCATATTTTTTCCTAACGCTCCATCAGTCTATGTTCTGATTTACTGCACTTGTTCCCATTGCTTCTCATGCACATGCTTTCCATGAGTGAAGGGACTAGGTGAACAGTCAGAGGGGCTGCAGAAGCAGCTCGAGCAGCTGCTCGCACCGCAGCATGCTGCTGCCCTGCCAGCTCGTGGGCAAGGCTCCCTCACGGCCCCATCCACAGCAACAGGGTCACGAGGCAGCTCCACAGCTACCTTAGCCTTCACGTCTAGGAGCTTTCCATAACATTCAGCCCAAATTGTTCCCAAAAGCAGAGAGCTTATGAAAGAATATAAAACAGCACCCAAAAGCATCTGTCTTGTCATACGTGCCTTTTTTTGTTGTTAAAGGAGATCCTAAGGAGATCCAAACTCACAACAGATATTACAATAGTGGGCATAGTTATCAAGTGTCTTGGTTTGAGACTCTCTTGCAAGAGACTTGTCTTCTCTGTGCAGAGGTCCAAGTAATGGTGGGAAGCACAAGAAAGGCAACAGACATTGCAGGAATCAACATAGGTTGAAGAGCAAGCAGCCAAACAAGTACCTTTCTTAAGTGTAAAAGGCCCACACAGCGCTCATTTTTGAGTCCCAAGAAACCACTCGCCTCTGCACTGACTACTTTAAGACTCAAAAGGAATACAGATCCCATGAGGGATCCCCTCTTGCTTCATCCCCTCTTGCTCTTTCTGTCCCATGTATATGACCAAGCCAAATGCGCCCTCTTCTTCCTCAATCTTACGGGGAGACAGGGACTTAGGGTGGGCTTCTCCAGAAGATGCTCTGCTCCTCTTTGCTACATGAGACTGATATGGGTGAAGGATTTGCATCAACAGCTGCACTGCTGAAGAGCAGCACAGAAAACTGGCTGCATACATATATGCAGTGTGGAGCCCTGAGGAAGACCTGCCTCAAACACCTCCACCTCCCCACACTGCAGCTGATAATTCCCCGTGTCAGGTTTGCCATACTCCACTTCCACAGTCTTTATCTTGTCTCTTTTGCAGCCTGTTATTCCAACTGGCATTTGCACCACTGAAATACAAGCAGCAGCCCTTCCCCATCTGCACTCCTGTAGAGCATGTTACTCTTATCAAAATCATCCAAGGCAGCCAGCACATGTTGCGGAACAAGGAAGAATTCAGCACCGTCTGCAACTTGCCATTAGCAGAGTAGAGATGTCAGGCACCCTGGCTGTGAGAAGTTACCTTATCTCACATTTCTACAGCATTTGTCATACCAAAAGGGTGTTACAAGTACACAGGTCAGGGGAGAGGAGCAACTTCTATCAGCAGTAAAATGCACCTTCCTCTGAGGTGGCACACAGCGAGTTAACAGGGCACAGGAACATTATCTAATTGCTTAGGCTAGAAGGGGAAAAAGCAGTCTAAACTGATTTGACGTTTCCAAGGGAATTAGGGAAGCAGAATATAATTATCCAAGGTAGAATTTGGCCAGAACTCCCAGGGAAAACCAAACAAACAAAAAAGAAAAACCAACCAAACAAACAAAACCACATAGACACATTCACACACAGAGAGCTTCTGGTCTTTAATGACCACAAATAGTTTTGCTATTTTTCTGCTACTGCATAAATAGTTCCACAAATAGGAACTTAGTTTTCCACCCCTTTCGTGAGTGGCACAGGCCAGCATTTGATCTCACTCGCACTAACAGGGATCTTGCAGAAGCAGTCCTCGAGTAGAAGAAGGTGTATTGGATTCATACTGAGATAACTGTCAATCACACTGCACCACAGCACTGAGAAACTGGTCATCACACAGAGAGGTGTCTCACTAACAGCACTCAGTTGCCTCAAATTTGGGAATTTGATATTTTCAGTCCACAAATTTCACAATTTTCAGAAAGCCCTATAGCAAAGCTTGTTCCAATAAAGTAAATGCTTACTTCCAACTAGAACCAGACAACTGGTTTTCAGAATATTCTCCTCTTGTTGTGTTAAGACTTTCCACAAACAACTCATGGAACAATTGCACTTTCCAGTGGCCACAAAAACCTTTCCTGCTCTGCATGTCCCCAGGGTAAAAAAAAAAAAAAAAAAAAAAAACACCTCTATGTACCCCCTGCAACCACTCTTCCTTACCTAAAGGAAGATAATATAAATAACCCCCAGAGGGAAAGAGCTGTGCTCCTAGGCCTAAGCACATGTTCATATGGGCAGTGGATGCAGCTGTTAAGGTGTGTTTTAGGGAGTGTTAAGGGTTGTGGGCCTACCTGGAGCAGATACACTATGGACAGCAGTAGTCACAGGGATTTGCCCGGGCCGTGTGTGTGTGTGTAAGTGTATCTGCACATTTACATACAAATAAATTGTCTAGCAGACAAAAAGAGGTAGTTCTAATTCTCACCAGGCCATAGTGATTCTTCATTTACATCTATTTTTAAATCAAGACACATAGGATTGCACTGTAGGACAGGTGGAAAAGAGCTTAAGAAGGAAAATCTGGCCAGGTACCAGGAAACTAGTGGCTGACCCTTTTTCTAGGGTATAGAAATGTTAAGGTGGTTAGCAAGAGCACATACAGAAAAGCTGCTGCTTTGGCTCTGCTGATCTACAGGAGAACAAGTGGGAGAGGTGGCATTTTTTCCAGCTTGGACAAAGAAAACTTCAAGGTCTTTCTTCTCAAGCAGAGACCAAGCACCTCCTCCTCTGTTCACAACTGCTCACCTGCGGCCAGGCTCCACTAGCTGGGACCCAGCTCTGCAAAGCCACAGTGGAGTTCCAGGACTATCCCATGCCCCAGCTGTGACCACTCCATCAGCTTGGTCACCCAGCTGCCCTCCTGCACCTCTCCCAAAGGACTAGCTGCACAAATTGCTACTGCCTTCTCAGCTCCGCTCTGGAGGCTGGCTAGCCACCAACACAGCCAAAACACCCAAACTGGGAAGAGACCAGAAGAACATGGATTATTGAGGCAGTAAAAGCATTTGATGTCATTAGCCCTGGCATCCATCACTTTGGCATAAACTTCCGTGGCATATCACAAGCTGTGAGAAGCAGCCAAGCCAAATCTGGTCTGTCTTTAAAGAGAGACAGACCCCCCCGCCCCCAGCTCAAGTCTAAAGGATTATTAGGTGCCTGTAGCTCACACGAAGTTGCTGCTCTAGCTATGGAGCAGCTCGTGACTAAAATTCTGCTCTTAAAGTTTCCAACAATACCAGATCGGGCCCTTTACATCCCCCTCTTAGCTGGTACCAGTGAACAAGACAAGGCTGGGCTGACAGCACTTCCACATGTGAACAGTTTGGAAGAGTTGAGGCACCTCTACAACTGTCACTGTCCTTCTGCTCCAGCCTTACATCAGCAGAGGAAAACTCAAGCCTGACATGCAGGGCTGGGGCTCAGCAGTCACTGCCTTAGATGCGACAGAACAGGCTGAATTGCCTGGAGGACCCTGGAGAGCAAAGACTCCTGCTCCCCAGGGAGGGTGAGGTTGCCCCACAGCAGTCACCACTGGCCTATGGGAGAGTTTTGGCACACACAAAGGGAGCAGCAAAGCACAGTCCCTGTCCTGCCTGCTGTTCTCCAAGTGCCCATCTCACCTGTCCTGACAGCCAGCCTTGCCTCACTGTCGCACAGCAAGGACAGACCTAAGGACTCTGGACAGCCCTGGGAACGATCTGATCCCACCGAAATTACTGCCTGTGCTTTGCTTCAGCAAGGGACATGCGCACAGAGAAGCTAGTGCAGGTGCTTACACCCATGGAAGGAGGGGGGATCTATTAAAAGTGACACCCAATGTTCAGTTCTGTGCTGGATGTGGCCTTGAAGGAGCCCTTTCAGAGACATGATGGGTGGGTAGAAAGGGCAACAGCATCTCTGCTATTTAATACCAGGCAAATGGCTTTGATAACATTGCTGCCCTCTTCTGAAGGGGACGATGGAGCAGCGAGACTGAAGGCAGCTTAGTGGGGTTGGCAGGGCCTGACAAGAAGAATTCATTTAAGTATTTACTTAACATAATCCAGCAAACAAGACCCCCAAGCATACACAGAAAGAAAAGGCAGACTAGAACACTTAACAGCATGCACAGAAACCTGAACTATTGCAAACAGGCTCTGCTCTCCAGCTTTTGCCACACTTCAGTTCCCAATGGTAAAGCAAAGCAGCAAGAAACACAAACATTGCTAGTTTATTCTTTCTGGTCACAAACGCTTGGAAACAATATTGCACTGACCTTGGAGAAAGGTCCAGAGGAAACCCACGATGGGTTTTCTGTCTCTAATACATATGGATCCAATTCCACCTTCCGTTGCAAAACTGTAACTTTCACTGCAGTCGATGGGAATTACACCTATTTAATAGATGGCAGAATTGATTTTGCGATCTCATGTGTCTGGGCCTGCAAGATTTCCAGCCCACATAACTTTAGATAAAGATCTGGCAGACCCCAAGATAATGAAGTCTTCGAGATCCCACAAACCCTCCCTCACAGGGCAAACTGCAGAGGTGGCCAGAGCACTGCACAATCTGCACAACCACCGGCTTCTGCTAAATTACCTTGGGCCAGAAATATCACAAATTAGGATATTTCTAGCCACGTTAGAGCCCAATGTCACAAGGACTGCTGCCTATGGGATATTTTTAATGCCAGTATTATTGCTCCTGGGCAAATGAGAAGGGAATGATGTGTACACAGGGCTACAATTCCCATCCAAGACTCAAGCCTGAGCCTCACATCAGGTTGTTTGACTTTATTCTTGCTTGTCACAGTGCAAATCCAGAGATGTGTTTAAGGAGATGCTGTTACTAGAGAAGAAGAGTGAGAAAGACAGCAGGGGCAGCTGTCACTTGCTGAGACACAGCTTTGAACTTCAGCTAGAGTCATACTGAGGCCTGTGAAGTGCCTGACAGGAGCAAAAAGGTCACAGATATCTATCTCTCTAGAAGGTCTTGGCACCTTGATCTGAGCACATCTGGGACACTGAGACACTCCTGCCTTCCCTCTGTTCTTCTCTGTGCCCTGTTAACAGGGGTTTTGAGCACGAGTCAGAGGAAGGAGAACGCTGTTAAAGTCTTCAGGAGCCTGGCAGGAAGGAAGCTCCCTGGAAAGGACAGGACTAAGACTGGAGACGCAAGGAGGCACCATCTACGCCCCCTCTCCCCAGACATGGTGCCTTTGCTGCTGCCTAGGAAACCTCGCGTGCCTGGAAGGGCATGTGAGCCATCACCCCCTCCATCCCGAGCAGTGGGGAGGAGAAACCAGAGCCACGCCGAGGAGATGAGCAAGGCTTACCTGAGTGCCAGCCCACAGCAAGGCCGAGCAAGGGCCGCCCCGTGCTCCCATAGGGAATCAGGAGCATTTGAGCGAGATCTCAGCACGTAATCCCTGTTCTCCTCAGAGGAGGCAGCTTCTGCTCTCCCTCGAGAGCACTTGGAGAGCGTTGCCGCAGTCAATTCCACATCCCTTCTCCATTAGCAGTAACTCAGTAGCAGCAGGCCCTGCGGACCGGCACGAGGCACCACTCTTGCCATGCAGAGATTACACTGTTTAGTGGGCACTCAGGCCACAAGCTGCATCATTTTGTTAGCTCCTGGCCATGACCATGGTGGTCCAATTGGACTGGCACAGAGGCAGCTCCCAAGGAGTAAGCTCTGCTGAGAGCCTGTTGCTCAGTTCCAGAGGCAGAAGGGACTGCAAAAAGAGGAGCTGTGGCACCCCAAGAGACCCTGCTCCAGGTCTGGAGAAAGACAGTCAGCAGGGAAATCATCTGTCCCTTTATATGCTCCCTCCTTCCTCGTAAAGCACAGTACTCATGGGCTATTTCACAGTCTGTCTCACCTGAATCAGTCCTCTCACTAGGGAAACCCATCCGTGTGGGGGCAGAGCAGCTTAATGATGTGTTACAGCACCCAACAACACTGCAGTAGAGCAGCAAAAGTGGAAACATTAAATATAATCTCACATCAAACATGAAATTCTTTATGTAGACATAAAAAAAATTAAAAGGAACAGTGAATCCACGGTGCTTTTTTCAGCACTCCGAGGTAACCAGCTAAGGGAAAGCCAACTTCACACTAGACATTCCCACCAGCAGAACAAGCAGAGCTTCGCCATCCAGCCTGACCCAACTCTGCCCAAGCGCAAGGAGGTCCCCACGCGGCTGAGGGGAGTCAGGGGACCTGCAGCCCCGAGGCGGTGCCATCCCGCCTCGGGAGGCCGCTTGAACTAGCCAGGCCTGCAAATAGCTTGTCCAGGGCACCGTGACGGGAAGAAAAGCCAGGTTCATCTGCCTGGGAACACTAGGCACAGCTTTTCTTCCCTCATGCTGTCCTGCTGGGCCCGAGCGAGCCAGGAAAATGAAGGGAGCTGTTTTGATGAAGGGTAGAAAAAGCTGTTTGCAGTAAAATACAGTTATGGTAGGGGAAGGAACAACAGGCAGCAGCAGGCCTGCCTGGGGCAAAGGGAGTCTCGGTGCTGCCCTGGAAAAAGGTCTTTTGTTCATAAAAAGAAAAGCGGCCAGAGAAGACAGGAGGGCAACCAGTATGAGAAGTTTCAGCCTGAGGCATGAGAATTGTCTTGGCTTTCCTTGGACTATGTTTCTCCAACATTTCAACCCTGCTTCCAGGTCACCTCCAGAGCTGGATCTCACCTCTTCCACGTGGGCTCAAACCCAGAGAGCAGGCAAACGTGGAGCCCGAGGCCTTCAGCCCCCCGCAAGACACAGGGGCCAGGGACCACTGGAAGGTGCCTGGCTGGCTGGGCTAGAGCTGCTCTCCTGCTGTCCCTGCCCTCACCTCCCACAGAGGAGACAAACGTTGCCATACAAAACATCCCTGTGCTGACACCAATACATTCCTGCCCAGTACACAGGCCCAAGGCCCTAGGCCCAAACTGCATCCTGCCATTACCACCATGAAGCTCTACCCAGGCCAGTGGAGATGCCATCTTCTGGTTAGGAAGTGTCATCCCAAAGAGAGAGGAGAGAGGCGACACACATAGGTCTTCGAGGCTGGGGCTGAGCCCTGGCAAAGGCTCCGAGCCGCCCAGCGCCTCCCGTCCCAGGTCACGACGAGCAGGAATCACAGCTGGCAATGCAAATGGAGCACCACGGCGCAGGTGGGCGCAGACCCTGCAAGGCAGCAGGTGCTGTCTTCTGCAGTCCCCAGCCAGCAAGAAGTCTGGTGCAATTGCTGACGGAAATACAGTGAGTCACTCAGTCTCACACTACAGCAGGGATACCGAGAGGGTGCTGTTCCGGAGCCAGTCACAGGCACTACCACGCATCCCACATACACACACACACACACACACACCAGGTCTCTCCAAATGTGTTGTGCATTTTTCTGGTAGCCCTTTCCAAGCCATTCTCCACAATATACGCTGCAGAACTTAAAACAGCACCTGCAGGAAATGGCTCACCTCCAACAGCCTGAGGATTCTCTACATCTCCCCCTACATCTCCACCATTCCTTTCTGGTGGCCACCCACAACCCCTGACATGATCCTGCTAGAGCTGGTTCCAGGTAAAGCAGCTCCCGGCAATCTTCCCGCAAGCTCCAGCAATCTCCTGTTAAGGAGGTATTGAGGGTAGGCACAGCTTCCCCCCAGGGGATCAAGCCCACTGCCTGCTACCAGCTTAGCTCCATCTCCTCAGCACAACAGCTTGCTGCTGTATTGCTGCAGGAACCAGTACTGCAGAGGGCAACCAAAATGTTAGACACACAACAGAAACCATTCTGTTGTTTTTTATGGCTAGTCTAATAGCCCAGGAGGGAGACACTGGAATGAAAGGGCAATACATTTGCACCAAAAAGGACCCACAACTTGACATCTTCCTCTACTTCCTAAGTCATTCCTCTTTCTGCTAAAGCCCTGGGAATTCATCACACTTAGGGCAGGAACGATTGCATCAATTAACCAATTAGCTAGCACGAAGGGCTTAAACTCCTGCTCCCGATGGGAGCTGATCAATGGGGCACATCACGCAAAAGTTACCTTGGATTTTAGCTGCCCGTCTCCGGCATGCTTTGCTCTGCTCCAGCACAACGCTTGCTCGGCCTGCTGTCCACAGGCAACACTGGAAGCTGAAGGAATAAGGCTCTCCTTCCTGAGCACAAGGCTGGCAAGGAGCAGGGGACAGCCCGGCACCAGCAGCCTGTGGCCACAACAGCCAGCAGGAGCCTACACCTTAAGGGGTCTCCTGCTACTTTGAAAAGCAGCAACAGCACCACCACAGCCCTGACACTGTTAAATACCTGCTAAATACTACAAAACACCGTCTCCCCCTATACATTCCCCTTATGCCACCTACTTTGGGGACCTCCGCTTGACTGCTTTAAAAACCTCATAAACTTTCATACTCTGTCTCAAAGCTGGAGTTACAGCTCTCCCAGGGATCCAGGCCAGTTCCCTGAAAGTTACAGCCAAATCAGGAATAAATTTGTGGTTTAAAACTGAACAGACCTAAGATGCTTATTTATTTCTGCCATTCTACCTCCTCCCTCCTGCTGCATAAGTGTTTCTATGACCACCACTAAATTAAAGCAAGTATAACAAGGCCGAGAAGAACACCAGTCAATTCTAAAAGCTGAAAACAGCATTAGAAGAATCAAGCCATTACTCCCCTTGACCTCACCATTTGTTGCAATGCAATATATATTGCTCTTTACACAGAGGATTTTTTTCACATTCAGGTACCATACTTGAGCGAGTAATGGAAAACATGTGGCTGGAGCAGGCTAAGTAGCGTCACCAGTTAATACGGAAGCCCTATGTCTTCCTACGGATCAGAAGCTTGGTCAGCTGCAATTTTAGAGGGCCTAAAATTTCCAGTCCCTATGTATCCCAGGCTGATGTTCAAGACAACGTTAACACTTATTTTGGCCTTCTCAGAGAGAAAGTACAAGCACCTATGTGCAAACAAGGACCTTTCAAGCTACATTCTCACCACGCCAACCAGAGCTTTACATCTGCCTGGTATCCAAAGCATATGGGATCAAATCTAGAGGTCTCAAGAGCAGCACGGGGACCAGCAGGAAGCAGTCGGTATTAGGGCTGCCAGTGACTCCCTGACACACACTGGAAAGCTGGAACCTGACCAGCCTTGTCCCAATCTCCAATATCATTGAGGATCTTGGTAAGTGCAAGAACAACTGCAAGGCTGGCTAAGACAGTTTCCTCATACAGAGTACTTCGACAGCAAGAATTTAACAGGCAGCCAACTGGGAGAAGAAGGGGAGCTCTACATCCCTACGATACCCTCAGCACACCTCCAAATGGAAGCAGGGTCTGAAGCTTGTTATAATGGTAGCTTCTGGCACCTGAGGTCCAGTGGCTGCTGCACTGGGACATTCAGCTTGAGAGGCAGCGCCGCCCTCAGCCTCACCAGGGGAGGCTGTGCAGGTCAAACAGCTCGTGAGCCCAGCCAGCCTCCCTCAAAGGAGGCTTCTTGCTCAGCTGGAACCGCTGGCACACAGACGGAAGACAGGCACCAGGCATCCCAGTTCTTTAAAGAGCTTCTCTCCCTGCAGTGATTCAACTCTCTCCTTGCAGAACTTGCCCTTCAGGGCAGGCAGATTTAAGTGGCTTGAGTTGCAGGAAAAAAAATAAAAAGATGACAACTTCAAACTCCATAGTGCTTCTGGGCTGGTACTTTATATCTCAGCACTAAAATTCAGTGCGATATAGGGAAGTTCATGTGCGCACATGCACCTGCCCTAATGGTGCAAGAACTGTGGAGACAGCAGCCCCCTGCCCTCCCTGGGGCAGCTTTGACACAAAGCTGCCGTGTTTGCTCTCCAGCAAAGGGCTGCCACACTCCTTGGCACACGAGCCTGTCACAAGGCCCAGATAACCCAACGAGGCAGATGGAGGGTGCCCAGCTCCAAGATCAGGCATTATCTCAGCCAATTACTTGACTCAAGCTCGACTCTCTCTTGATGAGCACCACCCTGCAAACACCCACGAAGGCCCCCCTCCCCTCACACTGTGCAAATTGGAATACAAATCAGAGGAAAAAGCTTTCTTCTGTTTGAACAAATTGCTATAGATTCACCCCCGTCTCAGGTCAGAGCCCCCGATGGGAAATATTTTCACTGGCTGACTGCTAATAGACTCTGGAGCAGCCACTGGATCAATACCTGAATAAGAAAATTAGCCAAAGCAGACAATCTGATTTTGCCTCGTTTTGAATTACAGCAGGTTTGTGTTTATCTCATTCCCTTTTCCCTCCTTCCCTCTCTAGCATGCTTCTCCATCCTCACTCCCTAGTTACCTATCTATCAAATCTGTAGTCAGATTTGTGGGGATATAATAAAGTACGTGGAGAAAGATAGAATACCCTTTGAAAAAAATGTTTAAATGCATTAATATTTCCTAGTGAAACTGCAGGGCTGCCACTCCCTTGGAAGAGTCAGCTCAGAAATAGCAGTGAGATTTTTGCACAGCCACATGCATGCGTGTACACACACACACACACACACACACACACACACAAAAAAAAAAACACAAAAAAAACTCATACACAAGTACCTGCATAACAGGAGTGAAGACTGGCTGTATGTTCCCTCTGAGAAAACCCAAGGGATCAGCAATGAGAAGGTCTCTGCACTGCGAATAAAGGTAGAGTCCCTCTATTCACACTGACAGCAATGGAGATGTGCAACTACACCTAGGCTAGATATCTGATACAGACTTAGAAGACTTCACCAGTAAAGAAATAAGCAAACTTGATGACTTGCAGAGTACTTCAGTGATGAATTTTTGGCAAATGAACACAAGGACCTTCCCATTTTCCCACCCTCTTCTTGTTAATGATGGCCATACATCACGTAATCTAGAACTGACTCTATGAGGAGAAACAAAGCACATAGACATGCAGCATGTTTTTTTTAAAAAAAAAAAAAAAGCTCCCAAACCAACTGTTCAGATAGGGCACACTGCCCAGAGGATATTTAGTGGGAATAAATAACCTCTCTCTACTTCCTACCTCAGCATCCCACTCCCGATTGTGAATTGTGTTGAATAGAGAGAAAGACTCAGTCTTCACCTTCCTTCTCCAATGATCCTTCATGCTGTGAAGCAAAGCCACCAACTGGTGCACAGAGAGAACTCAAAGCACAAGGAAAGCCCAGAGCATCTAATGTGAGTCCAGGTTCCTCTGGCACATTAGCATGCTGCAAGTGGCCGAAAACTAAGCAGTCTAAGCAGGACCTGAACAAACCTTTTGCCTTTGCAAAGCCTCCCTGAGAAAGCACATGTCCTTCTCCCAACAGCATGTGGCCCCCACATCTCGGCCATATAATTAAGGTGCACATTGCAGAGCATCTGCTGCACACTCCTTGACCTGACCAAGGAAACTGCACCCAACTATTCCAAGACAGAATCTGCAAAGGACATGTATGTGTATATGCATACACACACAGGATTTTACTCCCTGAAGTATGTTATCAATGGGTTTATTCCCATTGCACCATCTATTTTTATTTTTTTTACGTTATGCTCATAGAAAAATACTAACTATAGCCATTACAAGACATTATGCAGCATATAATAGAAGAGATATGGACTTATCTTTAATTTCTCCACTCGTCTTTGCTGCAGGCCAAGACAGTAGTGTGCTAATTACAGTAGTGTTAATCACAGAACTTTAAAGAGAAGGAGGATAAGCCATAAAGCCAACATTCCTTAAACACCTCGTAGCCAGAGCCATCTCACTGGAGCAAATACGGAAAGACATTCTCTTCAGAAGGCAAATTCAGTGAAGGTCCAGCAAGATGGTCTGCATTTTAATGCTTGTTACTCATGACTTACTTGAGAATAGCAAAGCACTGATCCAACAGCCATTGGAGCCAACACATTATCAATGTGCTTGAGTAATATGAGGGGATTCTTGCTCTCTGTCATGTGAAGTTTGGTGTCTGGAAGCTGCCCTGTCCTGGAACATGCAAGTCCAGTTTGGGCTCTTTTTAATCGCATGGACTATACCGACTGCTAGTATCTTGCTGGTCCCCAACATGGGAACGAGACTCCACTTCCTCCAGAAGTACTCAGGAACTAACATACCTATAGCCAGTGACTCTCCTGGAGGGTGACAGGATGATGGAGAAATAATTTGGAAATAGTTCTCCCCAAAAAGGGGATTTAAAAAAAAAAAAAGGCAGCAGAGAGATCAAGAATGCCCATGATTCTTCAATATTCCCTGGTTCCCCCTGGCTAGAGCTGATGAGCACGTACTGTAACCATAGTCTTGGCTAAGTAGAGATGCCTGGCAAGTGTGACTTTATCAGAGCAGGTATGTGCAGTATCAAATTGCCTAGGAAATGCAAGAGGTTTACAGATATAACAGGACAAGTACATACAACACTGCACCTGGAATAAAGCAGGACATTCTGCACGAGCCCTCCACTGGCCAGCACAAGCACCCATCTACTTGGAGCACATTCCTTTCATTTACTCAGACAAGAGTTAGGAGCAACACCACAGTACGTGAAGGCAGCACAGTCCCCTGGGGCTACAGTGTTTCCATGACCATGGTGCTCACCAACATCAGGGAACCTGTGAAAGAGCCAAGAGGCAGATTCAAGCAGCACATTAAGGGTAATTGTCATCAAGAGAATATGAATGGAATAGGAAGAAAGGCCAGCTCCTCAACCTCTATTTGGAGGCAGTTACAGATATTATGGATTGAAATCATGCGTGGGAACCTACACACCTGTTTGGCTAAAGGAAGTGGGTAAGAACAGCAAGATGGCAATAAATAGAAAGGAAGGGAAAGTGAGGGAGCGATGGAAATCTGAAAAGAAACTGAAAAGGAAAACACACAACAGCTGAAAATAAGTTCACTCTCTGAATCGTGTGCTAAAAATGGAAGCAGTTAAAACATAGACTGCAGTCCAGCAAAGCAAACCCTGCTGGAGTTTGCTCCACAAAGAGTGTCACAGCAAGCATAGACTAGCCATAAACCCAGGAGGTGGAAAATTGTGCAAGGCACTACCTGAGGGAACATCCCTTGCTGTCCAGGGAAGCTCCCCATCCACTTCCATGTGCTGGCAATCTGTAACTAACCCACTAGAAGTCAACTCTTAAGAATAAATGCAGAACGATCAAATTATGACTATTAACTGTCCTAAAGGGAGAATATTTAAAAGGAGAGCTGCTCAAGTCACCCACAGCAACACGAAAAGCTTTGTGGAAGGGGCTCACGTAAACACCCTTCACCAGCACCATTCCTGCTACTTAATCTTATGCCAAGAGCAAAACAGGCTTCCATCTGCTGCTTGCTTTACAGCTCCACTCAGTGTGGAGGTATCAGAGGCCCGGTAGCAACTGAGGCCACTTGGCTTCGCTCATCTCCAACGCTGAGTGAGAACAGGGACATTCACTCCATTTATATCCCTTGCTTCTAGCTCTATCATCCACAATAAACTTGGGAAAGAAACACAGAAATCTTTTTTCTTGCCTGTATTATCTAAGTGCATTGCAATAAAGCGGTAAAGAGGAAAATTTCCGTCTATCCCAATACAGCAATCCCGCAAGAAACTGGAGTCTGGAAAATACAACTCCTGCCTACTACCTCCAATTCACCTCTGGAAAAGGATACTGAAGTACTGTTAGGCACCAGAAAACACAGCTAAAGACTTTTTTGCATGTAGCAGGATGGATCACCGAACTGAGAAGAACAAATTCATAATATATTCAGGACTTAAAGTTCTGAAACACTGCCAGTCAGTTTTCCTTAAAAGGAGAATCACCTAATTGAAGGTGATCAGGAATAAATAAAAAAAAAATAAATAAACCACACAGAGGTCTATCTAAAAGTCTTAGGTCAAAAATTAATGGCAACTGGAAAAACAAATACAGAAGATAAATAATAACAGAGTTCTTTATATATTCCTTTGGAGTCTTAAAGCCCCAAAACCTATAGCCAGGAGTCACACCCACTAGTTCCTCTAACTTCCCCTCTGCTCCAAATTGTGTTTTCCCAGGGGGTTGGAAAAATCGCAGGGATCCCTCCTGGCCAGGCAGCAAGAGAGGCTGGAGCCGGAGCCCAGCAGCAGCTCTTGCTGTGGATTGGTAGGCAGAAGGGCCGTCGCCAGCTCCCGGTTCCGAGCCGCGTCGCTTCCATCACGGGTAACAAGGAAAAAGTTGTTGTCTCTATCAGCAGGGCGGGCAGGTGTGACAAAACACACGCAAGAAATACGACCGTATCAACAGAAATTCAATCAGCCAAATGCACCTTGAAAACTAATTACAGTGACTTTAATTGAATCAAGGGGAAAAAAATGGAAAAAAAAAAAAAAAACAAGACAAGGAAAATCAGAAGAGTTAGTACAAGTAAGTTCCTTAATTACAAGCTATCATCCTTGCTGCACTATTCTGAGGTTTGGGCTGCAGCCTCAGGCACAGCCACAGCTGCTTCCCAGCAGACAACGTCAGCTGTTCCACACAGAGCATTCCGGGTCCTTGCAAAGGCCCATGTGAGCGTCTGTGCAACAGCAGCACTGCGCGCTCTGATTCCTGCAATGGGGAGGCTGAGCCGAGCCCCTTCCTGTGATCCTGGAGTTACAGCAACTGGCCCTCGGGATTCCTGTAATCCTGTTTAGGCAAGGCTTCCCACCTGTTAGCCTCACCTGTTTGCACTTGCTCTCCCAATCCCTCATTTTCAACAGCAACAATGTCATGGGTATTACCATGAGGCCAATGAAGGAGAGAAATATTCTCACTCCAAGGATTTACACAGTATCAATAGCATCCGTTTATTTTCTTTCTCCCCTCCTTATTCCTCTTTTTTTTTTTCTCTCTCTCTCCTTTTTTCCTCTCCCTAATCTAGCAATAGCTACACACATTTCTTTCATTTCCCTACCCCACCAAGTGTGTCACAGATCAAGGTACTTTTTAGCACCTGCCCCTGCTTTCTTCTTCTGCAAAGCTTTTAGTTTGGCCTAACAAACAAGCAGTTCGTCCTTCTCCATTCCCCACATTTCTTTTTCTACATTTGTTTTGAGACAATCAAATGCAACTGTTAAGCTAAAAGCTGTTTATTATTTATTAGCCCTACTGGAGTTTTCTCACATGCTGCTGTTTAATGCTGCCCTATGCAATGCAAGTTGTCAATCCAACCTTGTGGGACATTCTCCTCATTTCTCTTTGCTGCACTTTTCAGGGTCTATACAAAACACCTTGCTGACTCCTCTGGAGCAGAGTGATGAACTGTGATGATCTAGTGTGGCTTACTGAACTTCTCTTATCTAAAATGGTATCTTTAAGCAAGCCATATGCTGCAAACCCGCTTTGAAGCATCTCCCTCACAGCGTGAGGAGCAGAAGCGTTAGTCAAGCAGCACAGAGCGCTGCCGGCCACTCGCACTAGCCGCAGCCACAAATAGGTGCACGTGCTCATTCTGAGGGCAGGGAACAGCCCGTCAGCTCTGCCAGCTTTGCAAGTGCCACAGAGCTGTTCCCAGTTGCAAAAGCTACCTTGGCTTCAGGCAATTCCTCCTTTTCCATCATGCTTTGAGTGTGATTGCTGAGCACGAGCGCGCAGCAAACTGCTGCTTTCAATCTGTGATGATAGTCACGCATTTCACTCAGCATCCCAACATGGAAGATTTATGATATTAATCACGCACATCATAGTAAGCAATCATTCTACACTATCAATTTCATTTTTCTACAGGAGTAAGGATGAAAATCCTCACGCAATGCATCATTTGGCCAACCAGGCAACAAACTGTTATTGTGCCATTTTAATGAAAGCAGGAGCTTAGTTTCTATGGGTGACGTCTTCAGACACAGCTACACGGTTCAGGAGCCTGACTATTCCATTTTGAGAAAACAATTTGGAAACTTAATCACTGTTAAACACAGGGCTTGTCTACACAGGGAGTTATTCAAGAATAGCTTTCCCATTAAAAAATATCAAAATTAAAAAAGATTTCACTTTCAGAAGCTGATGTCTAGAGGCTTATTTCTTTCTTTTTCTCCACAGCACCAAGCTTCATCCAGCCAACGTGTATTCCCACCTTGCAAGCTCCTATAGCTGAACAGCTCTGTCATTTGAGTCAAATTGGGTTAGCAGGCATCAGACCACACCGGCCAAGCTGCTGCACAGCCCAGCTTCAAACTGTACCCCACAGGAAGGCAGCTAGTTGTTTTGGGGGATCACTACCCACTTGCAGAGCCCAAAATTGAGTGTATGTTTGCACTGCAACCCAAAAATGGGAGCGAAGCTGGTGTAGGGCCCTCAACTTGGTTATCACCTACCTCCTGGGTGGCCTTGAGGCTCAGGAAATGGTGTGAAACCCTCTCAGGATGTTGCCAAAATGTCTGGATCATGGATCAGGGTGAGCTCTGTGCTGTCACAGTTTCACTGTGATCACTAACTGAAACAACTGAATTAAACCTAGCTCAAGAGCGCACCCACAAGCTACTTTCCTGATTTTGGACATAGTGTTTATATGCACCTGAAGTCTCTTTCCAAGAATACTCCCCTAGTCACGTTAATAGCCTGGGAAAGATCCTATATTCTTACGCAATTTCCAAGTATCTCTCTTCTCTAGGGGGCCAATATGAACAAGGCACCACCTTTTCTTAGTATGCCTTAAAATGGGAATCTTCGCAAGTGCAACTCGTGCCAGTGCCCACTTCTGGTTCCCTACTTCCATCAGGGATAAGAACGCAATCTTACGCAGAATTTATTTGATCACTGATCAAGATAATCCCCTTCTCAAACACACACTCATGAATTTCAATTGCTCTAAATATAAAAGAAAAATCTCTTAAAAACATCACTGAGAGAATCTTTTCAGTCTTTGTTAGCATTTGGAAGATAAATATTACAGACTTCTTTCTATCTTTATACATGTAAGAAAAATAGAAAACAGCCTTAGCGCATACTTAAAATAACCAGCATGCAAATATTTCTTGCTTCCTCAAAAGCTGCGCTCTGCGCTGGCATCCAGCCCCATTTCCACACCACAGCTCCAGTCACACTACAGTAACTTTCTCCTCCATCCATGACATTGTCCCCAGCGTAAAAATCTGTGATACAGGTCCCCTGCTTTCCTCCCCCCAACACAAAATCTCTGCTCCTTCATAGCAAATGGGGCGGCTTTTTTTTTTTTTTTTTGTCCTTTCCTTGGGAGTCATTTAATTCTTTTCATTCATGAAATCGGTTTTACCAAATAAAAGTTTCCTTGACACTTTCATGCAGAGCAAAATAATTCAAATAATTGCTGGAAGAGTCAACAGATTTCAGAACTAGCCCTATGCACAGCTCTCAGAGCAATTTCTCAAGCCACATGCCCACTTGGGCAGAGAAGCCCCATGTCTGAAAGTTTTTGCTTTCTTTCTGTCCCATCAGTGCTGCACAGTAAAGCTGCTCAGCTTCTACAACAGTCCCAGAAGACCCTCTAAAGCAAATCCTCATCTGTGAGCAAAGAGAAACTAATGTCATATTATGAGAGGAGAAAAAAAAGGTTTGTTTTGCATTGAAATACAAACATGTTCCCAGTGACCTGTTCCTCCTCCTCAAGGATATATGCCTGCCAGCCACAGGGATCACAGGTAATACCAGTTGCACTTTTCTGATGTTCAGCTCTTCTTTTTGCCAAGGACAAAACACTAAAACCCGGTCTTTTTCCCTCCACAGGCAGGCCAAAACCACTGTAAGCAATGGGCACATTGTACAAGTGAAAGCTCACACAGCACTCAAGATTTTGCAAGGATGTGAAAGCACTCAAACAATATTACAGTGATGTGAAACACATACCCCCAAGAAACGCTGCCTGTGCCCTCTGAGGGGATTTTCAGAGTCTAACAATTGCTGTGGAAATGCTCCAGACCAGTTAGGTTTTCTTAACATCCTAGAATGATTCACTTGACTGGTAGAGGAGTTGAGTCTCCTGTCCCCAGATGTCTCCAGCTTAAGTCACATTAGTTTTAGGCCTCAATTTCTCACATCCCCGCTGTTTGGAAGGCTGCTCGAAGTCCGAATAATGCATTCATTGAATTTGGCAAGAGACAATCAGGCTTCACCCTGAATTTCTACATATGCCTTTTTCCACAAGGCAAGGCACAGAACAAGCATCACAGGGTGAAATGGCATTTGTAAACAAAAGTTATTTTGCCATGCTTCTCAAACACCTGTCCAAAGAACATTTTTGCTTTTTCTCTCCCCATTTATTTCAGCACCAAGACACATGGGATGTGAAAGACATCAATCCACACTTACCTTAAAACAACTTATGCCAGTTATCGAAGGACCATTTTCCTTTTGAAAGAGCAAGCAGCAACAGCAAGCCACTATTCTTACATTAAACATTCACCTGCAGACTTCCAAAATCTTTTCTCACAGCTTGACTTTAACTTTCCACGTTATGCCAGCTCTTCCTTATGCAATATTGGCTAATTTCCCCTCAGAAACTGCAGGCCTCGGAGCACCTTTGTCATTCACCGTCCTCACCCTGCCATCAGGCCGGCTGAGGCCCACGCGGCAGAAACGTCTCCAAACCCTTTCTCCTACACTGCAGTTCACAGCAGAGACAAGCTACGAGCCACAAGGGGTTTCCTTGTTACTCCAAGATCTCCCTTCTGTGAGATAAGACATGAGGGCAGCAGCACTTCCATGACCAGTCTGCAGCACGAAGGGAAGGAGCACCAGGGAAGCGGGAGCCCGGGCAGATGGAGAGGCTGTTCAAGCTCCTCGCTTCTCCCCCACTTGCATAGCCCCTGTCATGCTCCGCACCACTGCAGTCCCCGTGACGCTGTCCTGCCTTGTGGGCAACCACTGTGGCGTGCAGCTGTGTCCACCCTGCCGTTCATGGACGGCACCATCCTGGGAGAGCACACGTGGCTCCTCAGAGAAGTTCACGCTTTGCTGGAGCACAGAGCCCTCCGCAGACATGGGGCATCGAGTCAGGCAGACATGTGCTGCAATAACCACACTGCACAGTCTAGAAAAACAAGCAGAAAAATCAAAGAAATGAGCTCTTCTAGGCAGCGCTCTCCAGTTCCCTGCTCAGCTTCAGGCATCTCCCTGCAGCAGCCTCAGCCTGCACTGTTGTGGTGTTGAGACACAAGGTGGTAGCACCTTGTAGCACCTCCCAATATGAACCACCAAGCCTGTGCTCGAGTTAGTAATGCAAAATTTAGGAGACCTGTACTCACTTCATTTTAAGTTCTACATGGAAACCACAATGCTCCTGCAGAGAAACAGCAGCATTTTCTCTACCCTATAGGAGTATTATGAAAAACGAAAAAGAAATATATAGGATCCTAAGCTGCTCAGATACTATGCAACACATGTTCACACCTCAAAACTAAACAGAGAGGCACATTCAGGGAAAGAAGCAAGCAGCTAACACTGAAAAGAATGGCCGTGACAGTTCAGGCTCAGGTGTTCCTCATACCAGCTAACGCTGGTATGACCCAAACTCATTTGGACATGTTAGGAAGCCCTCTGGCTGCAGCCTCCAAAGGGCACCATGGTAGCAACAGGGGAAGAACTGCTCCAGGGTGGCATCCTGTTACGTGGCCATCACCGTGCACGTCCAAGCGGGGGGCAGCAAGCGGGACTCCCAGAAACCTGGCTGAAATCAGTGCCACCTCCTCTGCGGGGACCATGCAGGGTCATCATTTCCACTGCTCCCTAGCAGACAGCAGGATGAAGGATGAGTCCCACCGCAGGGGCAGCTTCACTTGGCAGTGCTACACCAGGGCAGAAGCCAAGAAAGCAGCTAAGAAAGGAGGTCTCAGCTCCAAGAAATGCTCATTTCTGAGCACAAAAGGTCTCTGCCTCTAAACAAGCCCCGTTCTAGCCAACCTGCTGGTAAAAGCCACTCTCCAGTTCAACCTTCATTGAGCCAGCATAGCTGCTGCTGCTGGGATTTCCCTTCCCTAGCTCAAGTTATCCTTATTTTTCCCCCCTCCGAGTCCTTAATGCGGTGCTTTTGATTGCTAGCTTCATGGAATATCGCACATTTAATTTCTTCCTTTAAACACTAAGCGAATGCTGGGCTATAAAAATAAACCTTTGTTCCCCCTCCGTAAGGGGCAGACAAAAGCTTTGCTCTTTTCAAAGCAAAGTGCTTTGGATTCTGACAGAGCAGGGATCTCATCAGCCAACCACGGCAGGAGGACAGCGCGGGTCCCCCTGGCAGCGCTTCGCTCCTCAGGGATCCGACGGATGGATCAAGTTCCTCTGTGCGGCAGCAGTACCACCTCCCTCCTTCCTCCCGCAGCCACCCTGGGTTTCTGCATCTCCAAATGTTTCTGGTGGGTTTCTGCATCTCCAAAGTGGGTGCCAAAGCAGGTGGCCCTGGGGCACTGGATCTGGGCTCCTGGAGTGCTTGAGAAACATGTACCGTCTCAAAGTTTTCTTCATAGTTTCCATCTACCTTCAGACCTCGTGTGCCAAGTGTAGCCCAGGGCTCCCCGCACAACATGTGACCAAAGGCACTGCTGCACATCGGAGAGCAGAACGACACATTCTCCCGTTCTGCCCGGGAGAGGTCTGACACCAGTGCTGTCCCCCGCGGCCAAGCACGGCCTCCTCTGGCAACGCTGCACGGCAGCACCCACCCCAACATGCCACCACCTGCCCGCTCCCTGACACCCCCAGCAAGGCCCCGCGCGCAGCCTGGCCAAAGAAGCCTTGTGCAGGCAGGGCCTAGTGCTAGGCCCCACAAGCGCAGTGAGAAATGTGACCATGAACGCGGTACAAAACATGCCCACAAGCATGTCAAGAAACATGCCCACAAGCAGTCCACTCCGCTAGGAACACGTTATCCCCATTGCTTTTGCTTGCACCTTCACACTGGCCAGAAGGCCTTTTCCTCACCCCTCAGCCTCAGTCCTGCTCCCTCCTTGCCCTAGGAAGCCACAGTGCTGCAAGCAACGCGCTTATGCACAGACCATTTCTGACTCAAAAATAACCCCCCAGCAGCACAGCATTCCTTATTGCCAACACTTAATTTCTGAATTCCCATCTCACTACTGGACCCGCATGGCCACTTTCTGCTGTGCCTTCTGCTTCTTGGGAGTCATAGTGGCTCCATCTCCTGTCTCTTCAAATCATCCGATTCCTTCCCGCCTCCCCCCCCCCAAAAAATATCCAGTGCAATCCTGACACAGTGATAATTTTATAAGCTATGCTGCTCATGTCAAATTATTCAACATCTGTCTTCATGTTCCCACAAAAATTAGCATAGGATAGTGGTTTCTGATGACACCTATAGTGAAATATTTTGACTTCTACCAGTAAGTTGCAAACAACCTGTCAGGAGGATAATGTCACTTTCCTAGTACCGCATATTAAAGCAAGCTGAGGGCTTACCTCGTGCACAGAGCTGGTGAGCTAAAACAGAGCTTCTGGTGACACACAAAGGTGGATGTGACACACTCTAGGTGTGGGAAGCAAACAAGACATGCCGGAAGCAAGCCCACACGGACAGACGTTAAGCAGCTGCTGAAGTACACAAGCCTTGGACCAACCCAGTCTTTAGTTGAGACTACTTCTGTAGCCCTTAAGCTACAAACCCCTGCTCATTCCCGTGACGAAAAGGTAATAGCCTTAGGAGTGACAGATTTAAGAACTGGACGACAAGGAAGAGGCACAAAGGGAAGGATCCACACACACGTACACATGTATTTAAGGCTTTAAGGACCACCATGCTCATACATCCCAGTTTCCCAACTTAATCATCCAAGAAGCACCTCACAGGAGCCAGCTCCGCTGCTCCTTTAGTCTACAATGTGCTCCCCCGTCTCAAAGGGCGCAGGATTAGGCGCCCAGCGCATTGGTCCAAGGGCAAGAAGGCTGAAGCGCTGCCCGTGCTCTTGCCCCAGCTGACAGAACAGCTCTTCGGGTGCAGTGGAGAGGGTCTGACCCAAGGAGCGAGCTCAGGGCAGAGCTGCACGTTCACACCCCGGGAGTCGACAGCGAGGAGCCACCCACACAGGAGGGCACGGGACGCCCTGCCCAGATGCTGCTGCATTGAAAACCCTGCCAACGAGGCATGGGCTTCACAGGTAAAAGGAGCAGGAAACAGCTCATGTCATGTGTACATCAAACATAAGTGCCAGTGCTTAGAGCCTAACCCCAGGACATGTCTTACCTCGACGGTCCCCCAATGCAGATGCTAGAAAGCACTCTCCCACTAGGTTTTTTGGCTGCCTCCTCTGGTATGTCACAGCTGATTGAGTGTTTTGGCTTCTCCTTAAAGAAGCAACTTTACTGGGTCATTCATTCCCAACTTCAGAGGCCAGAGCAGGACTGTTCAGTATTTCAAGTGCTTCACCCCCACCTCTTTCTAGTGCCTTAAATCATGTGGTCCATCCCACACTGCCTCAGAATCACAGCACCAGGCAGATCTCCCTGTTGCGCGCCCTGAACCTTCCTTTTTTCCCCTCTCGCAAACCCCACTCAGCGGTGACCATTCCTGGAGGGCTTCCCGGTGGCCTTTTCCTGCAGGTGACCTATGGGAGCCTGGGAACACAATGACATCCCGCTCTTTCAGGCGGCCTGAAAGGCTGCTGCCTGCCAACTGGGCAGTGCTAGGTGCAGGACACCCCAGAAATGTTTGTTAATGCTTATTAAATGCTATGGCATGGAGTAAGCAAAGCAGCAACCCTGTGCCTGCTCTGAACCAGAGCTACTCAAGCCCACAAGGCTGGCAAGGAAGCAAGGGACATACTCTTCGCTTTGGAAGCCCTTCCCTAAGCCTCTCTCCCATCTAACTCATTGCCTTTAAGTACATATAGCTACACCTGAAAAGGCAGGTCTCCTTTCCCCTCATCTCCCCACCACCTCAATGCTGGCTCTAGTTACCCAGTTAGCAATTGTAGTTATTTCCAATATATTGCCACTCACCCCTTGTCTCATCGAAGAGCAAGGTTTGTAAAGCACCACAAAAAGGGGAGCACAAGGGCCAAGGCAGCTGTCCAAAGGCAACGTTTACCAGGCCAGCCTGGCTTTACTGCAGCACGTGAGGCCGAACGGATGGGAGCAGCTGAGAAGCAGGTTTCAGACCCTCTTCAGTCAACTATAACAAACGCCAATTTGTATAATAAGCTCTTCAGGTAACAGCCTAAAAGTACCTTGACTCCTAATTAAATTGCCCCTCCATCGACAATGCTTCTTTCCCAACAAGCCCCTTACACACATTTTATTTTTACTATTCATCTCAATAACCCTCTCCAACAACACGGCTCCCTAGACAGAGGTCTTTTGTGTGCATCCATGTGGGTGTATTATTCAAAGGGTACATCACATGGATGCTTTATCTAGTTTAATCTGATTTAATCTCAGCAGATTTACTTGAGTAAAATATATTTATAGATTTAAATAGATGCCTCTCCCCACTTCTATCACAATACCTGCTCAAAAACAGAAATAGGCACCTGAAACACAAGTTCCCAAAATTCCACAGTAGGTGCCACAAACATTCACAATAGGGAATACTCCCAGGTTATGCATCTTGAGGCCGTGGCTGGAGACTAACATTTGGGATAACTGGAAACGGAAGGGCAGCAGAACTGCTGCCTAATCCTGCTTTGGTTACCCTCGCAAATAAAACAGTTTAATTCCAGCCTCGCACAAACTATCAGTAACAGCAGTTTCACCTCCAGACAGTGCTGGCTGCACAAAGCACAAGATCAGAAAAGGGTAACAGACTGAAAGCAAAATTGGGGAAATACCATGCGAAAACCTCTAATCCTCACACAAGTTTGCGGTGTGCTGATGCCACAGCAGCTGTGTGGCATCAAACTCACGATCATTTGGGCAGGTAGTTTGCAGAGGCAGAGGAGGAGAGAGGTGGCAAGAGGCAGGATTTCCCCCTCGTTTCTGCAGCAGGAGCAGGCAGAGGCTGGCGCCCATCCTGGCTCCAAGGATGCCTTCATCTCGGCGTGTCTGTCTGCCTGGGCTTTCTTTTGTGTGCAGCCTCTCCAGCTCCTCTCCGGGAGGAGAGCACAAAATAAAGCACTGCAAATTTATTCCCTGCATCTAATTCAGCAGCAGCTTTATCAAATGAAAGTTCACCGGAGCGGAGGGAAAGGAAAATAATAATACAAGAGTCTTTCTATGGCAGGTTGCAGCAAAAGCAGTTTCAAGCCCTGTCCCTCCTGCCTTGCTGCCGAGGGAGCAGGAGGCTTTTCCACCACGGAGGGGCACAGGTGGCCAGGGCCTTAAAAGCAAATCAGGAAAGTTTTGCTCTCAGCAGGTTACCTGTTGTAATGGATCGAGTAACCCGCCGTCAGTAAGTTTCTGTGCCACAAACTCGGGCTGCTCTCTGCCTCTCTGGCCCTAGGAAGAGTTTCCTGAAATTTCCCTCTGGACATTCAAACATAAGTATACTAGTAGTGGGAAAATAAATCAATAAAATAAAACCACAAAACGCTATTTAGGAGGAAGAACGGAAAAGAAAGGTACAGAACGCTATTCAGAAGGGTCATTTTGCAGGACAGATCCGAACTCGACGTGGCACCGTAGCCCCGCAGGGGCAGGAGGGGCCATTTCCACCACAGAGACGCGGCGGGGGCGGCCGGGCTGCCCCCGGGCTCTGCCTCGCCGCGAGGAGCCTGAGCCCGGCTCGGCGTACGAGGCAAGGGCGGGGGCTTGATTTGATTTATTCCACACGCCCAGGTGTGTTGGGGACGCACATCTTGCAAAGCGAGGATTGAGAGGGGGCGGCCCGGGGGCGCAAGTAGATGTCCCCTCCCTACCCTGCTCTGCTCTCCTCTCCCGCCGGGAGCAGCCCCGCGCTCCGCTCTCCGGCTCCTGCCGGTGCCTTTTAACTTGGCTGCCGCCCTGCGCGGCTCTTACCGTAGACCCCCTGCGCGCTGCTGGGCGCGGGGAGCAAGGAGAGCAGCAACAGACAGATCCGCTCCATCTTCAGGGCAGAGCCCCCATGGCCGGCGAGGAAGGGCGGCGAGGGCAGCGCGGGCAGCATCGGGCGGCAGGCGAGGAGCTCCCGGAGCGCTGCCCCATGCGCCCCGCAGGCGCCTCGGCGACACCCCGCCAGCCGCGGCCGGGGGGGCTCAAAACGCTCAAAAACGCTCAAAATGCGATAAAATCAAATAAAATAAGCCGAAGAGGGATGCAGCGGGGCCCGCGGCTCCTGCGGGCGCCCAGGGAAGCAGGCGGCGGGCCGGGCTGAGAGTGTGGGAGGGACCCGCGGCCCCGCTCGGCTCGGCGGGAGGCGCCGAGCGCGGTCCCCGGCCCGGGCTGCACGAGCGCTGCAAGCGGCGCCTCGCCCCGCTCCTGCTGCTCCGGCTGCGGCTGCTGCTGCCGCCGCCGCGGCCCCGGCAGCGCGCGGGGAAGCGGGAGGAGACGGTCGAAGGGGTGGGGGGTGGCAACGGGGAGGCGGGAGGAGGATTAGGTGTTTCCCTCTCCTCCAGACCTTCTAAGCGGAGGGAGCGCCGTAATTAATCACATCCAGGGAGGGTTTTGTTTCCCCCCTTAAAGCGGCTTCCAGGAGCTCCGGCAGCTGCTCAGCATCGCCCGGGCAGCCCGGGAAAGCCGCCCAGCCCAGCGTGGCTCCGCTCCGCTCTGCTCGCCGCCTCCCCAGCCTGACGCTTTCTCCTCCCGTTAAAACTTTCCCAGTGGGGCCGGGCTGGGCTCTGGGGCTGCTTCGCCCCCGCTCTCTGCCCGCTCTGCCGGTGGTTCCCAGTCGCGGAGAGGTCCCCGCCGTTCCGCTCGCCCTCGACGGCCGCCGGGGCTCCTGGAGGAGCTGCCCCCCGGAGGTCGAGGGAGATGCGCGAAGTTGAGCTCTTCCAGCCGGGCGCCGCCTGGAAGCGGCTCCCAGCGCCGCTGCTTTCCCTCGAAGTCGGGAAAATCCCTCCCGCGAAAGTTGCTGCCGCGGCGCCCGCTCCGCCGCCCGCTTGGGATCTGGGATGTGCAACCGCTGCCTCGGCTTTCCAGGGTTGTCTCTCTCTCCCTTTCTCGCGCTCTCTCTCTTTTTTTTTTTTTTTTTTTTTTTGTATT
>JAVCKT010019993.1:0-51413 GCA_032273925.1 Rhynchotus rufescens | reverse complement strand
TTTATCCAAAGGAAACTCAGTGTTTCCAGTTTCTCACTTTAGGCTTGAGCAGTGAGTGTTTAGCTCTGCCCTGCCCCACATCTTTGGGTCCCCCTTCATCTCACCTGATGCTGTAGAGGACATTGCCATTTCTGGAGATCCTGAGGAGCTTGTTGTCTGTAGTGATCTCATGGAAATGGGCCCCTTTCTCATTAGCAAAGAACAAATCAGGCTTCCAGATGGAGTCCAGCATAGAGGGGTCCAGATCCAGGGAGTCATCTGGGTATTCATTGTACGCCAGCCGTGGGTCATTCCACTGCTGTCGCAAAAAGATGTTCACCCTGTAATCCTGCATGGTGTGAGGGAAGAGTGGAGAAATGGAGTTAGAGAGTGCTCAGAGCAGGCCAAAACTGTTGAGAACTGGAGAGTGTTGCTGAAATGGCTTCAAAAGCGAGCCCTGTCCAGGTTTATACTCCTAATCTATAGCAAACCTTCTTGGCAGCTCCCAAGGAGCTATTGTTATTTTTAGCTATGTAGCTTAGAGCTGTCTCCTATGGCGAGCAGCTACCTGTCATTACCCCTTGTTCCTTCACAGCAATTGGCAGCTCTGTGTGAAAGGCCAAGACTTGGCCAAGGCTCAAACCTTGGGGCTGGAGAAGCTGTGTTCAGTTGCAGATGTCAAAGTGCCGGGATCTGCAAACTGACTGTTGAGGAGGATTAAGGCAGAAAAGGCACCAAAGTCAAGTTGCCCATATTGTGACTATCTATGGCTTCTTTTGGCATTTGTGAAAGGAGAAGACTTGATGAGACAGGCAGCCCATAGAAGGGATACAGGATTCTGCATGAACCCTAATATAAAGCGAAGCTCAAATGAACTAGCAGGAGCTTTTGATGAGAGATTCCTCCTTTGACTGGAGGAATGTGAATGGAGTCTCCTCTGTTGCTAAGCTGGTGTTCTTGGTTCCTCTCTCTAACATCAAAATGCTATAAACACTACAGATTGTATAGGCTGGCCATCTTCTGTAATTGAAGCTAGTCCCCCAGCACTATAGAAATGATGTCTGTCTCATGTCTGATGTTTGTCTTACAGCTCTCCTGAGCAACACAGTACGAGACTGGCTGCTGAGGTCTAGCTCAGGCATCCCAGCTGCTCTCCTGGGCAGTTTCTCTTCTCCTTGTGTAGCCAGTAGATTCCCAGGGTCATCTGCTTGTCCCTGTTCTGCTAAATGTCACAGAAGAAAGTGATCCAATGAACTCAAATGGGGAGAGGATGAGTCAGCTATCGGGAGAGGGATAAAAAAGCTCCATGCTCATAAATTAATTGACATTTTTTTTAAGTACAGAGACAGACTGTGTCTGAACAGCAGAATATCATAAACCAATTTCACTTCCCTGACCCAAACTAATAGTTATTGTGTCTAGTGGTTTGTTACCTTCCTAATTCTGATGAACCTTCAAGTCCCTTATTAAGACACAAGAAACGGAGGGACCCTGATGTGCTTTCCAGTATCTAATACCTCCTCCAGGTACTAAGACCTTCCCTTCAGTAGGAGAATATTTGACAGCTCTGAGGAGATACCTTTGATACTCCCATCATACTTGTTCTTTCCTTTGGAGACCCTAAGGCCCTGAAGTTGAAGGATACGTTTGGAGGACAGTTCTGATACTGCTGCCTCAAGCACCTCACCTGGTTGTCAACCAACAGCCTCTTGTCTGGGAGGTCTGAAAGCTACCAGATAAGCCAAACTTGCTGAGCTGATCTGCTCCTATTTCTACAGCAATGAGGCCTTACAGAGTCCAGTCACACTGGAGGGCTGGGAGAGAACCCTGTCTTGGACATTCTGTGGTTTTGGATGAGGCAGTTTCTAGTCAAGGCCATGTTTTACAAATGCATTTAAGGCCACATGTGCCATCTGCATCTTTGGAGCTAATGACCTTAATAATTGTGACAGGAGCAAATGGACCAAAGCCTTGATGCTAAAAGGAGTAGACTTCTGAACAGGAGAAAAAAAAAATGTCACAACATTCTCTCCTTCTGCTGGTATCTCAAATGCTGCCTCCACAAGTCCTAGTGGGTCCCTCTGACTTAATTATCCATATCTGTCTCATATCTGTCAGATAATGTGTCTTGAGAAAATGTGAATAACTATGGACAGCCAGGAACAAGTGTCTTACTGCAAGACTAGCCAATAATGCACACCTGAAAGAGGAAAACAACCCTGAATTTCCACTTTCCATGGCCTGAGCAGCTCCCTGAAGAAAGCATATACTTGGAATTCTCCCTCTTCTGTGCATAAAGATCTGCAGCCATTGCAGTCTGAGGAAATCAGTGTCGTCAACCTAACAGGTAGCAAGCAAAAGGTTGTTTTGCTTATTCAGCTGCAAATAAGCTGGATTCTACCAGGTCAGCTTCGGCTGGGAGTTTATTTCATGTACAACAGAAATTAAACTCATGTCTGGAATAAACTTCAGTGGTAGCTGCCCAGAAATGTTCTTAGTCTGATGAACTGTTGGAGGGAGGAGGGGGGAATTAGGAAGCCAATCTTTTCACAGGGTCTGTGTTACTGCAGATAAGCTTTGAAGCTCTGTCACTGGAGTAAATTCACTGATTTTGCTGCAATTCACTGGTATGAAGAGTGGCATAGTGGGGTTCATACTGGTACCACAACAGGCATAAAAGACTTGTTAACGGAATGACTGCTATAGTTGTAATGACCAGGATTTTGGACATTAACCACATGCCTGTGAATCAAGAATATGAGCTTCTCTTAGTAGAAGACAGCGGGAAGGCCCCTCCTAACTCATCTCCAGGGAACTTTGACTTGGGAAGGCGCAGGAGCCTGGGGTGAATAACATAACGTATGAGACTGCAACTACCTCCTTCCAGGGTACATTCAGCAGTGTGGTAAGTAACTGGTGGACACCAGAGTAGTCTTGGGCTAAGTGGATCCAATATTTAATGTATGACTTGTACACTTTTCAATCACATCTGCTGTGAGGCTGGAGCGAGTTGCTTGGTCCACTCTGCAGAAATGGTTCATTATCTGATCAGAAAGCTGGTGTGCAGATGTCTCCAAACACATATTTTACAGTGGAACCATTGCAACCTCGAGTTTATTCTGTCTGCCTTAGATGTTCAAAGAGCAAATATGGTTGAGTTGTAGCTGGCTGGAGAATTACATTTGGTTTGCGCTTTTCAGATGGAATACTCATGGCATAAAATCAGCATAAAGGTGCTAATTTTGCATACAGAAACTGTGCCTGTGAGCATGTGCTGGCAGTTTTAGTTTTTTTCTTGCTTTTTATTATTTTTTTCTCAAATTCTTGTCTGTGTTATGATGGCCCTTAAAATTAGAATTGGGAAGGGTCATCTTGGGCAGAGAGTCCAGCTCCTGACAATTTTATGTGTTCACATCCAAAAATACTTTGTTCTCCATATGCCTCTATTGTACACAAAACACTCCCATCTGCTCAATCCCTGAACAAAACAGCAGCTTCCACAGAAAGAGAAATCAAGGACATCACTTAATTCCAAGTTTGCTGCTATAGGAGGAAATTTATTAGATGAAGTGCTTGGATAATCCTAACAGTTCTCCTGTGCTACAAAGAAAAGCTAAAGCTAGGATAGTTTATTCACTTTGAAGCAAGACCCTGTTCCCTAGATGCTTGATTTCTGCTTCCTTTGGTCTAAGGAATTTGTAGCCTTGCTTTAGGTTCCCTCCACTAATAAGTCTAGGGGGAAGTGTGGTTTTCATGGTGTTATAAAGATGGGACAAGCTGTTTATAAAAATAAGCTGGTAGAGTGAGTACATGTTGTATCTGTTGTCTGGAATCCCCTGCTGTTGGAGTCATTATTGTAGTAATGCTTTGGGACAGAAGGAGGCTGTCTAGACCCGTCCACCCATCTGTCTGGCTTTTGCAGTTGTAATATCTTTCCCTTTGAAGCACTTGCTGGATTTGGAGGAATAGGTTCCCAATTGCAGGTGCCCTTGCTCTCCTTAGAGTTGATTCCAGGCAAGGTAGATGGATATATATGTGCCACAATCTGGCATAAATGCCTCATCAATTAGGGGTACCACCAGAAGCTTTTGTGTTGGTCTCCAGCTCTACAAGGTGCTGACAGGGGTTGCTTCCCACCTTTTAGCTGGGCTATGCCCTGGGGAATTCTCTTTGCTTGGTGACTTTCTATCTCTGATTTTTCTTATCATTACTTAGAGTTTTCATGACTCCATTCTCTGCCTTGTTCCTTTTGAACCCTTGTGAGGCAGGTACCAGCTTTCAGTCTGTTCTGGAGGTCCTGTGCTACCTTCACCTCTCTTCTGATGTGCACACGCCTGAATTTCCAGGTGACTGCACTGAACTCGTTTTGTTCAGCACCCTCCCACCCTGCCCTGGTCCTCTTCCATTTCTCTTCTTCCTCAAGCTGAGAGGAAGCCTTCCCTTCCTGCCTCCCTAAGCCTCTGCATGCTCACCTCATGCTCTGTGCTGTCTCTTGGATTTGGCCAGTGTGAGCTTAAATGCCAACAGCAGTGCTGTCTGCGGGAACTAACAGCCCCACTGCAGGTATATGTTTAAGATTCCACTAATTACTTATATCTATAAGTGTATAAATCTGTGATTCTTTTCCTGCAAATACCGGTGAAATAGTTACCGTTTACAGCATAGTGTAGTATTCCATGACTTGGACCTGAATCTAGCCATGCTTAAGGAGCATAAAACTGTGTGTGTGTGCATGTATATATGCACTTTTTTTTTTATT
This sequence comes from Rhynchotus rufescens, assembly GCA_032273925.1. NCBI lineage: Eukaryota > Metazoa > Chordata > Aves > Tinamiformes > Tinamidae > Rhynchotus > Rhynchotus rufescens. The sequence continues at coordinate 46,675 of JAVCKT010019993.1, read as the reverse complement.
AAGAAGCACCACATTGTCTTTTCTCTTGAGGCTAGTGAAGCAGCTGTTACTGTAGCTAGCTGTGCTAGGGCCAGTGGTGAAGTGCAGCCTTTTTTAGGGCAAGATGGTTGAATTTTCTCTTGCATCTTTTCACACAGAACTTGATCATTTGTCCTCATTCAAAGCAGTCATATCTCAGTCTCAAGAACCCTCCATGAAAGACCTTCTGCTCTTCCCATGAACTGTGGCGGGAGCTGATGCCGTCTGTTGGAATGTGCTGAATCCTTGAATAGTGGGGTGAATGTGTCTGGATCTCTGCAAGCATATATCCAAAGCCAGAAAATCCTAAAGACTGTTCTCATTTGCTGGGCTCTCATTTTTTTAGATGCTTCAATACCTGTCTTGCATGTGTTCTTTCGGGACAGTTGTAAATGCTGACAAGAAGTGCAGTATTTTAGGTTGCTGTGTCAGCTTGGCATCTGGACTAGCTTGTCAGAGCTGACTTGGGTATTTCTAGACAAAGCATTATGCCCAGAGGGGGTTCTTGAGTTCCCAGGAGATTTTTTTTTCCTACAGAAAATAGAATACAGAATGGTTGGCACTTGGAGGGGACAGTCCCTGCAGCATGTCTCAGGAGTGAACTGTACCTCCATCTCTCATGTCAATCTGCAATAATTTTATGGAATATTTTGCTTACTGAGATGCTCTGCCTTTCAGTATGACTGCTCCAATGTATCTCATAATGTAGGATGGAGACAATGCAAAACATGCAATTATATAATCTGCTCTGTATGTTGCACAGAGATCTCTTGTGGCCCTGCCTCTTTCCCTTATACTCTGTGGATCTTCTCTGCTGAACTGTGTACAAATAGCATATTTATCATCTGTAACCATGAGAGAGGCATTCAGTAAAATGTGCATCAGGAACTGGTCCACATGCCAATTCTAAATCTTCTTCTCATGTTTTATATACAAATGAATCCACAAATATGCTTTTTCTCTCTTCCCCCAACCTTAGAAGAAGATGGTATGAACAGTGGTCTAAGAAATGCACAGCTCTAGGTATCTAGAGGTTGTTCTCCACTGACAGTGCCTGTGTTACAAATAACTCATTTTGGTCAAAGGGTGACCATATATGTGTGTCCAATCCTGTGACATCCTGTCTAAATGCACAGAACAAGTGGAACTGGAGTTTTACATACTTCATTCACCAACTTGCTAGAAAAAGAATTACCAAAGTGTTAAGTAAACATTATATTGCTGGATTATCTTTAATTAGTGCAGAAGGATGGCACTGCACCTCCAGAGCTTCACTTTGCTGTTCACTGATTATGTCACAACCAATCTTTAATTGTTCCACCTGAAAATCATTAGTTCCTGTTCTTATGACTGTCTCCTCCTGGTGCTTTGCAAATTGGATCCAGTCTTTAGCTATGTTCACTAATTTCACCTGAAGCTGTCTGGGACTTGGCAATATTGATTTTTTTTTTTTTAATTAAAAAAATTTACTCAAACCTGAGGTAAAGGAGCATAGAGGTACCATTTTTCCCTGGTCACATTAATATAGAGCATCTTGCTGGAACTGAGACCGAACCAGTGTCTGAACACATTGTTATTATTTTTTTCTTTTACTTACCATAGTTGTTTCTGCAATTGAACCAAAGCTGTTGATGAAAATGTTGCAGCTGACATTCACTGGTGGGCCTGTGTGACAAATAGAAATCGAATCAGTAGTTCAGCCCGTGTTTATGAGACAAAATATTCGCACCCCGCAATGTTAAATCCTGTTGTGAGAGCAGCATGACTGAGTAGCAAGTACTGGCATAACGTCTGGACTCCAGACTCAGCCTAGCTAAGGTGTCAGTTGCAGTGCAAAGTTAATGTCAGACACTGGCAAGCACAATACTTCTGCTTGCACACTGGTTTCCCCATTTGGGAGAGCATTTACATACTTTTATTGATGGAAAGAGATAGGTAAGAGTGAGGCAGGGCGGATTCCTAGACATCTCAACATTGCTGTAATGGATGCTAAGTTCCTCTTGCTTCCAACAGAACCAGGGGAGATCCAAGAAGCTACTCAAAGGCTATCTATGTCTAGAGATAGGTAACTATTTAAATATTATTTTTTAGTATCCATCTGGTGTGTCTGAATTAGGTCCCTGGGCTCCATATGGCCTCCTGTGCAGAGCTATTCTGAGGGCACTGTAGGGATGAGGCTGAGTAATGGAGTGAACACCCCACTTGATGACAGTTGTTTGCTGTGACTTGCAGCAACCTACAGGAGACTTCAGGGCTCTGCCAGCAGAAATTCTTAGCTGTCACGTTTTGGGAGGTTATTCTCAGATTTGGGACCATGCCTCTCTTTTTAGGCTTCATTTGCTTGTGAAGCTTTGCTTAGCATGTTCATATTAGAAAAGGAACCACCAGAGGAGTGGAATAAGGAATTAAAGGATGAACGTGGTTAGATGCGGGGTTTGAGGTTCAGTCTGTGTGGGTACTGGTTCTGGTTCCCCGTCGTATTGGTAGGACTGAATGCGATCTATAATATTGACTAATAAATTTGAGGTGGTAGAAACTCTATTTTTGGAACTAGGAATATGCTGGAAGCTGCAGATCCTAAGACAAAAAGCGGGAGAACAATTTGGAAACACAGCTACGTCTGTGCTGCTTTCTGTGGAAGAGTGGCTTGTCCACCAAAGGGTTTCTCTAGAGCTTTATCAAGGCTAGTGGAGCAGCAGAAGAGACTCCTGCTCTGCAGCTTTTGTGGTTGCCTGGTGTGTGATGGGGAAGGAGAGTCCTGGTAGAGAGGATGACTCTGTGGGAGGAGAGAGCAGGCACTCCTGCCCCAAGACATTGAGGATATTGCCCCAGGACCAAGGTTTCCTTCAATATTGGGGAGTTAGTGTCGTAAAATCCCTGTGATAGATGTGTCTTGGAAGAAACAGATCTGTGGAAATGGAGAGTGTAGTCTTGTAGATTAAGCCCTCATCCTTTATGGGGACTCAGATGATGTGTCTGCATTTCAAGCACTGTCTGATGGCTCAGCCTCACTCAGGGGAGGTGACATTTGCCTGTTGAGACCACATCTGCAGTCTGGCAGCTGCTGTGATATGAAAGACTTGGGGCCAATGGCTTTAACGAGAGACTTGTGTCTGCAATCAGTGCAAATTTCCTCCTATGTGGAAATTAATGGAATTTCCTTGATTACTAAGTAACACTTGGAACCTGATTTGTTCCTCTTGGATTTTCTTCCATCCTCTCCTGCTTTAGTCTCTTCTGAAACTTTGTACCTGTCCACTTTAGGAATAAGATCACAGCCACGTAAGAGCTGTGTAATGGCCTGGGAACTTTTGGTGCAAGTCCCAGGCAATCCGAGCAGATTTCTGCCTAACCAGCTTGCAGGCAGCCTTCTGCCAGCTTGGCAGCAGTTCACACGTTGTCCAATCTGCACAACCCCTTCTCCAGACTGCCAGACACAGGAACAGGCTAAAATATCAGACACAAAGTGGTTGTATATTTAATCCCTCCACCTTCACCAACTCTTATCCAGCAGGCTTATGGCTGCCAGGCTTTGTTTTAATCAGCCTGTGTAATACAGATCTGGAGCTAATCAACTTGGCTGCTGGACAGACCTGCAGTGTGAAGGAGGCTTCAGCACCGGCTTCATCCTTCCCATAATATTCCTGCCTGGGAACGCGCAGCCAGGGCACAGAGCCCCTTGTCCCACATCTACTGGGTCCACCCAGTTCCTTCTGCTACCTTCATCCTCCCACTTAAACCAAAGCTTAGATGCCCCTTCCTAGTTCTGAGAAATGTGACAGCTCCCACAGCTAAGTCCAACCCTGACTGCATTTATAGAAGACCTGTGGTCTTCTCTTTGTTAATCTTTTCCTCCTCAAGAATCAATCTGGTATATACCTTTGGTATTATTTTCATTTATTTCTAAGCCATTAAAATGCCCTTATGAGTTACTGCCAGTTAATTTAAATTACGTGCTCTGATGGCTACAACCCCAAGCTCTGTAAAATATCTCCTATACCTCCCATATAAATTGGACCCTGATTTATGTGTGGGAGGCTAGGCCAGCAAAACTGCCCTGTGGGGAAGGTGTACTTCATTGAAATAAAAGTGAAATTAAATTATCTTGAGTGGAATTGCAATACAGCTGCCTTCAGCAGGAAGATAATGTATACATTTCATTAAATATTAAAGTTTAATTTCTTTGCTGTGTGTACATAACTTAGTGGTAGGAAGGTCTACGGGGCATTTCTTTAACTCTTTTGAAACTTGGCTAAAATAGCAGAGTTTGTTGTTATCTAGCTGATTACAAGGAGAAAAGCTTCCCAACCATCTTTGGGTATAAAGCCCCGGGATAGAGCTTAGTACCTGTTGTTAGGAGTCCTGGGAGACCTATGTTACCATCACCCTGTGGTACCTGGAGGGAGGGAGAAGCACTGGCAGGAAACAAAACAAGCAAATGATACCAGTACCTCAGAGGGCTGGGCAATGGCTGAGACAGGACATGTCCCACCTTATCTCTAGGTACCAATTCAGGGCAATTCAGCCTCAGAAGGACAGTTCATAAATGTTTTTTTTTCCTTTTTTTTTTTTTCTCCTTTTTCTAAAGTTGTTGTTAAAGGAGTTAGAAAACTCCTTTAAGAGCACAAAGAGCAGTCTCACTGCCTCTCTTAAGGGCTGGTTTACCACTCCATGGCTGCCAGGGACTATGTAAATGCTTAGCTGGTTGTAAAAGGTTCTTACAAGGTTGTTCCCGTTCTGAGTGGAAATTGGATATCTTTGCAGATCTTGTTAGAGGCATTTGGTAAGACAACTTTGTGCTGAGCCTCCATAGGGAGCGTGGTGCTCTCCAGATAAAAGCATGTTCCTGCAGCTGAGCACAGGGGATGTGTTAGCTGTCCAGGATGTGCACTGAAGACTCCAGGGCTCAGGCCCTTTGGACAATGAAGAACCTGGCCATGTACCAGGCAGTCAAAAAGTGGTAACAGAGCTGGGCCGTACAGGACATAAGTGATTTAAGCTCCAGGCAAAGCTGTTCCCTTGAAACCTTGTGGAATGCCGTGATCTGAGGGAGTCAGCTGCCAGGAAAGCGAAGCAAATTGCCAAGTGTGCCCATTTCAACTTGCTCCCAGGGCTGAGGTGGGTTTTCACAGAGGCATGTGCTGTCCCTGGGCACGTACTGCACACGGACATGACGGGGTACTTCTGTGATGGCACCTGGTACTTTGCATTGTGCAAACACCAAGACCGCTGTATTTTTCACTCTTGCCTCATTGTCTTGCTCTTCCCTTGCCTATTAATCCAACAGGGACTTCTGCTCCTCCAGCGACTTCAAATAGAGGTTCAAAAATCACTATAGACCTTCTATATGCTTCCCTACTCTTTTGTCCAAGAAACTGAGTTGTCTCATTTCAAGGGAGGATGGCCTAGCTTTGGTACTGGTTTCTTGCTAAAGTGTTGAGGAATTTCTGTTCATTTGTTTAAAGAAATTTTGCACCCTGTTTTGTCTTGAAGGTTCTTTGGCATTGCAAGAAGGAGGGATACGAGCTGTGTTCATGCTTTCATTGACTACCCTCTGTAGAATAACTCCTGAAGTAACTTTTCTATATTGATAACAAAATGTGGGCCTTCTAATCAAAACTCATTTAGGATGGATGATTTACTTCATGCAACTTTGCAATAAGGTGACTATTTCCTACTTATGCATCATACATTCCAAATGTATCTGGTACCTTAATTCACATTCAGTTATTTTCACCCATCTAGTTGAGTTAGAGCCAGGCCCCTCTCTACCATGTAACAGTAGAGCTGATGTCAAGCATCAGTCTAGGCTGAGGACAGACTTGCCTCCTAAATCTCATCTGTAGTTTTAGCAGGGACAAGTACCATCTTATTGGTGCTTGTTGCTCCTGACTGCTGTTAAGAAGTCACTGGCATCCAGCGTATCCGACACAGCCAGTTCTCCTGTATGCGGAGCGACAGGAATGGAAGTGGTGAAAGCCCAAGTGCTTGGGATCTCTATATGTGTGTGGGCATTAAACTACCAGTCCATCTAGACCTCACAATAGTATCAGCTCTGCAAGACACCTTTATACCAAGTCTCTCATGAGCATTCATATTTCATATAAATATTTTTTGTAATTCATATATAGCTAGGGAAGATATTCTTTAGGATTGCATGCAGTCTCTGACCCAACATAAGACCATATTTTTTTCTTTTTTCCAATACCTTTGAAATTTGGTCTGATCCTGGCATCATATCCTGAAGTTCGCCCCATCAATTTATCCAGGAAATCAGAAGGAGACATGGGCTTGGGGGCGGATCGTGCTGCTGCTTCAGCTTCTTTGGAGGCTGCCAAGCTGTGTGAGTAGGAAAAAAAAAAAGAGATTTTAAAACTTATCCCATATTGAGGAGCGCCTGGGCTCCAGAAAAGGAGCAGTCAGCATCTCATTCCCACTATGAGGCAGTGTGGGTTCCCATGTGGATTCCTAATGAGGTTGGTTTGTGTTAATTTGTTTGCCCAGCCCAAACATCTCTGAATATAGAATCCCAGCTGCCACCAAAGTAGAGATGATGAGTAGAGAGTGAGAAGAGAGATGATGAGCGGAGAAAATCCTTTGGTGAATTTAGGTATAGCTCCCTGGCATGCCACTAAATCACAAATGTGAATTCTGGCACTGAGTTCCAGAGGAAAAATACACTCAGAGATTAGCCTTGGGCAGAAATTACTGCTTAATTACATGGCAAATAGCAGGGAGGATATCCTGTACCCTGACAGTTTAATTTTCCAAAAGGCGGGTAGGATCAGATCAATCTGGAATTTGTGGCTTAAATGGGCACCATGGGATTGTGTAGTTCTTGCAGAGCCTTTGGGACTGGAATGCGACAGACTCCGGTTTGCTCCCTGCAACCGGTCAGTGCAGCATTTCCTATAGGTACCTGCAATGCAGAGTTCTGAGCTCCGTACAGCAATGCAGCGTCCAGACAGAGAGGTAGCTGACGTATAAACCTGGAATGTTACTCCTGCTGGGGTGGGAGATGAAAGGAAACAAAATCTGTCTGGGATATGCCGCTCTGGGGCAGAAAGGGTGAAACTCCTGGAAACGCTCCCCTGCAGAAACCTCACCAAGGCTGACAGAGCGTCTCCTGACTCAATGGGAGTCCATGAGATCTGCCAGGCCATGACTTTGGCTTAGTGAGTCTCTTGTTTCTGCCATCTGCACAGGAATGAGGGATCCCTGGTATGAAGTTCTCATTCTCAATTTTGCAGGAAAGGTCAATTTCTAAGAGGGAAGACGTTATTATAGAATTCCCACCATGTGCTTCTAATCAAAAAATCAGATCGCTTCTCCTGCTGAAACAGTGGTGTAAATAACCTAGATAAGCAAAAAGGTGTATATGGTAATTAGGGCATGATATTTATGGCAATATCTGTCTTTGCCTGGTGGTTCAGATGCCTGATATTGGCTTAAGCCTGCAGACAATATTGCAGTACAAATATATAATAACTAAATCTGTTCAGGAAGAGGTGAGATTCATGGTTTCACCATTTGCAAAGACTCCAACCAATGTTGCCTAGAAAAGGGAGATGGAAATGGATGGGGTTCTAAAGGACTTACAAGCTCACTTCTAATGGATACCATAACTTCAAAGGCAGGAGTCACTCAGGACATGCACATTATATTGACTTGTATCTCTAGTACCAGCAGATGATCATGTACAAACTTTTGGTTTCCAGTCCTGCAGCCTCACAAATGCAGCCTGCCTTTTTCTGCAAGTTGTATCTGTATTAGGCATGTCTGATTGCCAGCTTTTTCATTGTTGAAAAAAAAGTTTAATTTCTGTAATAAAGGTGGGAGATGAATGCCAGACTACTTCTGGTAAGATAATCTAAAACCGGGATTTAATTTGCCCTTTCTGCCTTCGCAGTCCTCTCTCAGGCTAAACCTTATCTGAACTAGTTGATTCTCAGAGCTGATTTGACAAAAGTGTGGATCTGGCTTTTACTGCTGCCAAATCCTGTACCTTAACTTGTTCCCTTCCCTGCTCCAGGGGACTATGCAGGGCTAAACCAGCGTGTTTCAGAGGTAACTGGACTTGTGGAGCGGGTGATTTTTAAAAAAGGAAGACAATATGGTGCAATTAACTTGCAAACGCAGAGGAGGAAGGCTGGGAGGGGGAGGCGATCAATACTGGGCTGCAAAACTGACTGCATTCCAATAGAGTGTCTGCATGGCAATGAGTCTAGAGAAAAGATTTCAATTAAGCAGCAAATGAGTTGGTAACCAAAGGCTTCTGCCATTTCAGCAGTGAGATGTCAAATACTGCAGTACGCACTGACTGCGTATACTTCTCGCTAACTATAGACTGGAGGAAAACGTGGAATTGGAAAAATCTGTGTGTGGGGGAGAGGTATAGGAAGAAGCAATACAAACCTCATAAGCTTTAAGTGCAAAAAGATAATTAAAAACTGCAAATCTCCTGGATTGTTTCTAAAAGAAATAGAGTCAAAGAGCACAAAAATTGGTGTTCAGCTTTACTGTAAATTTAGTTCAAGAGCCCATCTGAGTATGTGGTCATGCTATCACAAATGAGCAAGTCTGCTAGTCTTTCTTGCGGATGATTTTCTGATTCTTTCTGCTTCTAAGTTGCAAGTGGAATTAATTTCATGGTCTCAGTTCCTACAAGGAAATACGTCTTTATGAAAAACGATAGCTTCTTTTCCCAGTAATCTACTTCTATATGCAAAATCTAGCAGGCATTTGTTTAACTGATCAAAAATGCACAACAAGGACTTAGGCAAAGATTTTATTTCCCCTGGTGCTTTCGCACAAAATGCTTTACAAATACTGCTCCGCTCTTGCAGGCACTGTGGGTTGGGCAGGAAGCAACATGTTAGAGCTGGGACATCCTCATGGGAAGAGAATTAAACTCATGCTGTCGAATATTTCAATATTTAAAATCTGCAGACAGCTTGGGGGAAGGAAAGCCAGCAAAATGAGGCTCCCCCACCTCCACCTATCCCTACCCTAATCTAGTTATTGTGAGACCTGTGAGACCTTTCCTTTCTTCAGGTTTCCTGATGGATGTTTTAGCTGTTTGACTGCTGTGTATCCTATTCAAATGATCTAGGAATGCTAACTGCCGAGTTTCTGCCTGTTTCCCTTTGGTTACTGAGTGTTCTCCTAAAACCACTGGCTTGCAACAATTTCCCCATGGACTTGCATGGGGCCAGAAAGCAGAGAATGTGGGAACAGCAAAGCCTTCCCAAAAGCTGGCTATCTGGGCAGCAGGCGGAAGTATCTAATTCCTAGCTCAAATGCAGTAATAGAAAACAGCAGTGGAAGTTACAGAGGAGCTGGCCTCACCATATCAGGCTTTAGAGGGACAGACTGTATCTAACACAAACCTGAAATGTTTATGCTAGATGTGACAAGCAAGTTTCACTACAGCCGCTCAACTCGGTGCACCAAAAGGCATCAGCTTGAGCTCTGTTCCAAGTCTCCCTCGGCTAGTGCCAAACGTGCAGCCTTGGGAACCTTCTGGGATTTTCTCAGTTCATTAGTTCCTATAGAGGAATCCTTGCAAGACACGTAGGACTGCTCCCCTCTGGCCCAGCACAGACAGGAGGGGGAAATCAGCAAGCAATCCAAATGTTCCCAAGAAATTGGAATTTGAGGGTGGATTACTGGGAACATAGGGAAAATTTATTCTCCAAATAAAGAAGAAGAGGCCACACTAGGTAAACTGCAAACTTGTTTCCCCAAATTAGCCCAAGGAGGGTATCTGCACATCTTGGTGCACTTTGGTAGCTGCCAGAAAATGGCTTATCTCATTTACACTAGTGCAAATCCCTAGTGAATCTGGCTGAGAATGCGCTTCAGGCAGACACGGGGGCATGAACAGAAGGGACGGCTTCAAGGGGCCAGCAAGCTTGTTTGATATTAATGCTGCATAGGCACCAAGGCAGCCTTGAATCGTGTTCCTTACAATGCAGCAGTTTAGCTCTGCAGGACACCTACTACTGGCTTCTCTCTGACCTACACAGGCACCGGCTCCTCTGTCTTTGTATTAGTTTGTTTTGAATAAATGATGGTATGGGGATTAGAAAGGGGCTCTCTCCAGTGGCGCAGACATGTCAGCTTTTTCTGTTCACAGCCTCCCAACTGGCTTTGAGTCCCTCTCTTTTATATGGCCTGTGTGCTTTATTTTTATGCTTGTTTGTGCCTGTTTCTTTAGCTTCCTTTCTCAGTCTGACACTGCAAACTGTCCAGTTCTGGTGAAGTGCTGATACTGAAACTTTTTATTATTATTATTACACAGAGGGGTCTAGAAACTCAATTAGCACTGGACCTCTATTCTCCTGTCAAATAACTTAATCGTTAATCTTTAATTCCGAGAGGAAAAATAATGCTGCTGCAAAGCAAGTGTTTGCAGAGGAGTATCTCTCTGCAAGAAGCAGAAGCACCACGTTGCCATGAAAGCCAACTGGTGCAACATCAGTAGCGGGAGAGAAAGGCACTGGATTTACCCCTATGGTTGGGTTCTGTGCAGTTTGGGTTCATTGCCACTTGCAACGTTTTCTCTAGCATATTTTGCGTTTTTGTGTATTTGTGTGTGTTTTCTGTCTTTGCCCTGCAAATGTCTAGGCAGCAATTGTTCAGGTGAGGCGGTTCACACTGTTGCCATTCAAATGTCATGTTTTCTGTGGGTAGGTATTGCAGAGGAGTATTGGAAATAGTTTTTAGGGCAGTCTGAGGTGTGTAGAGTAACTGGCTGCCCCAACATCTCCAAAGCTGGGCCTCACCAGAGCAGCGCTTGGTCTTGGGATGCAAGAGGGAGAACTTGTTTCCTGCAGCCTGGGCTTCTCCCTATTCTGCGACCTTCAGCTGACCACGCTGCCGTCTCCTTTGGGATTTGTCTTGACCAGGGTCCCTGCAGCCTGAGTCAGGTCTAGATGCTCCCCTAAGTGTTTTGCAGTGAAACTGACCAAGCATATTTACTCAATAACCAAGTTTTAGGGCAAATGTAATTCCCTGGGAGGGTCAGAGAGGCAGGAGATGGAAATCACTCCCTGTGCTTGTGATTTCACGCACAAAAGCACCTGTGCTGCTGCCACGCTGCTTTGGGACTGCAGCGGCCCTGGCCCCCTGAGCTTGGGCATGTAGAGAGACCAAGTCTCAAGGCGCAGCTGTCTCTCCCTGGCAGTAGGTTTGAACTGCATATTTATTCCTCAAATTTCTTATTTAAGGTAACACCTCCGGCTTCGTTTCTGTGAGGCAGCCCTGCTCCAGCCGCCTTGGCCCCGCTCTCCGCGGCTCTCTGCGCCACAGCAGACACCGCAGCGCCTCAGCGAGGCACGCGGAGAATCTTCCAGAAAGGGGGTGGGAGCACGGGCAGCCAATGGCCGCGCGCCGTGGGAACCCGAACGAGCCAATCAGAAGCGGCTGTTCGTTACCCACACGTGTGACCGTTGGCTGTCTGTGACGCCACTAACGGTCGCGCGGAGGGAGCGGTTGGAGCGGGGCGGCCATGAGCGGGGCTGCCCGGCTCCCTGCGGCGGCTCCGCTGCGCAGCGGGGTCTGACCGTGAGGTAAGCGACCTGGTCGGCCCCGCGCCGTGGACCCTGGTGCTGGAGGTGGGGGCAGGTGCTAGGGCGCTGTGCTCGTGGAGAGGGGATGTTTTTAAAAAGCAAACTGAGCAATGTTGGAACTTCTGTTAGCAGCCTGTGAACAAGATCAGCAGTTACTCAGCTGCAAAAATTAACTTTACAAGGTTGGAGGCCTGTAGCCTGTTGCTTTCTGTGTCTAGTCTCTGTTCACACAATCCTCAAAACAAAAAAAAGTGCTGCAGGCTGAGTAGGGTCTCAGATTGCTCAAAGAAAAAATGCTTTGGTGGGGCAGAGGATTAAGCTGAATCCCATCCCATAGTGCCAGTCTTGTGAGAACTGGTGTTTAGGACTGGTGGGTGGGAGATTATCCCAGATTATTCCCGCTGTTCCTGCATAGTAGATGCTTCATATCATTATGCTGTTTGCGTTTGCTATCCTCTGGTGTAAAGCTTGTGGAGGATTTTCTATGATGGTCTTGGGTTTCCTGCTTCCTGGAAGTTTTTTTTTGTTTTTTTTTTTTTTTTTTTTTTTTTTTTTTTGCAGGGAGAGCACAAGGTCTGTTACACTGGTGAAGGAGCTATCTGAGATGCTTCAGGTTGCAAAGCATGCTACACTTTTGCACTTTGCCATTTTGGGGGTGGGGGGAGGGAAGGAGGAAGAGGTTGGTTGATGACTTGTTTTGGTTGCAATTAGTTTTTACAAGAAAAGTTAGGCCTGTCGACTAACTAACAACAATTGAAAATGCTCCATGCTAAGACTTAGTATAGCAGAGACGCAACTTCTGTATCAGTGTCATGGACCTGGAATGCAGCAGTGTAATTTCACCAACTTTGATCATCAAACTCTCCTAAGAGGCATCGTTGCAAATAGAACACAGACCCAGAAAGGTGTTATGTTGTCTGGTTTGAACTGGCGAGAGTCGCGTTACCCATGGCAACCCTTCCCGTGGGAAGGGGCTGTGTGGGAATGCAGCAAGGTCAGCTGCAAACCCGACCACTGGTGCTTCTGATCCCCCTTCCTGCTCAGTTCACTGTGGCTTGTGGAGCTGCTGCCCAAGATGGTGCCAGACAGGCACTAAGGCCTCTGAGCAGAGCCATGAGCTCAAGGGCGCTCAGCCTGACTTCAGTTCTCAGTGTGCACCAAGGCTACTGGCTCCATCTGGCCCTCTGCAGAGGTGAGACCAGAGCTTTCCTAGTGAGGAGAAAAATGGGGAAGCCGTAGAACCTGCACCCGGACTGTTTCCAAGCGCCTATCAACCACATGATCCTGAGGGAAATGCTGCCAGATGCTGGCCTGGGAGTGCTTGGCAGAGATTGCAAGCAGGGAGAGATATATATATTTATGATTAGATTTGCTATCCAAATGAATAGTACAATCAATATTGGTATACAATTCAATTAAAATGAATGAAATTAATTTTCTGTATGTTTTTCTCTGTCATGTTGTCCTAGTATTTCTGGCTTGTAGCTTAGAGATGGATGAGATGAAAGGAGTGGAGACTGCGGGAGAAGGGAACCGTGATACTGGAATTTTGTTCTGGTGTGGTGCAGAAAGAAAAGAGCTGTGAGTTACAGGTGTGCTGGCATCACGGTGGTGATTGCAGTCCTTGTGGTTGTACTCATGCAAAGGTTTCAGTATATCCATTACTGGATGTAGTGTGTGCTACACCCACTAAGGGATGAATTTACAAATATAATTTTTATGATGGGGAGGAAAAATTGGGGTTTTGTTATTTTCTTGGTTTATCTGACAGCATGTATAATAGAATCAGGGAGCAGACGTGGCTCATTGGACAGGGCAGAAAAACAGTCACGTTCAGTAAGCCTGATGAAATACAAGATTTGGGCCACTGAGAAAGGTGATTTTGGTTGAAGAAACAGGTAATGAGTTACAGAGGCACATTTTTTTTTAATTAAAAAAAGATTCAAAGGAGAAAAAGGAAAAGACACATTTGTAAAATACTTCTATCTCTGTCCTATATGGTTGTGTTTTGTTGCTGTGAGCTGTTTAAACCAATTCTGGCTTTTGCACCAGAAGTAGCTGCATTGCAGTAGCTGCAGGATGTATTCAGTTAAAGTTTTGAGAGCATTTTGGGATTGTTTGGGTGAAAGGTCCTCTACAGCTTGTTGCCACTGGTCCCTGTGCCTGCACAGGAGAACAGGAACCAGGATGCGTTTTTCCAGAGGTTTTTGGAATTAACTCTCTTTGAACAGTCCTAACCAGGGAAAGCAACAAAGACTTCACTGACTTGAAAGGGAAAAAAATATCTTTTTTCAGACTGCAGTATTCAGGTGGCTCTGTGTTTCAGTGCCACATTTCTGCAGCCCATGGCTCCTTCCCCATATGGCAAAACACCCTGTCTAGAGCTATAAAACATCCCAATTACATTGATTAACTCTATGGAAAGCCACCAGGCTTGGAACAATTGCAGACTGCCTGGACAGAGCACTAAGAAAATAATGACTAGAATACCAGTGAAGAGGCTAAAAGAAAACAACATATGATACATAATCGAGATAGGAATGGTGCAGTGAGACCAACAAAGTGCGTAGAAGCAGTGCTCTGTTATACCCAAGATCCCTGCTCTTAAAAGGAGTGTTGTTCGAATCCTCCTTTTATATGTTGCATGGTTACTCTTGCCTGTCAGTTTTTTCAGACAGTGAACATGCTCCTTCACAGCACGGGTGCTTTGCACCCGTTCCCTGTTGACCTCCAAGCATGCCATAAAAGGCAGAAGGAAATATTCCCACCTTTGATTTCTTTGCACTTGCTGCAAATAGAGCTTTCAGGGACTGGTGTTTCAAGCTGAGGCAAGTTGTTTCTTTACAGCACCCCATAGAGTTTTGTTTCTCCCCCCGCTATATGAATGCATTAAATTCAGTTATGAAGCCATGGATGCTCTCCCTCTGGACATTATTTACACTGTCCTCCATAACTGCTCTTGGAGCATGAGTGACTTTCTTGGCGCATATGATCCTAAGCCACTTAAATTCACAAACATATTAAGAAAATATGAGAAAACATATTAAGAAAACTATTAGGGAAAACTATGGAGAATTGCAAATCAATGTTAGTAAGTCTTAACCATTTGTGAAGTAAATTCAGGGAATGCCAGCATAGAGTCTTGAAAGTGTAAATAGTCAAGATTTTTATTTTTAAAAAAAAAAAGCTTATAAGCAAATTCTTTTAGAAAAACAAAAGAAGAAAAGCCTACAAAGACAAAAGTATATGTCTAGGTTCACATGCTCTGAATATTCCCTTTAAAGTCAAGGGGACTAGTCAGATGTTTAAAGCTATGCATAAAGTGCCTTCCTAAATACCGTAAATAAAGGAGAAAATGTCTTTATAAGATGAGGCTTCAAATTCTAGGTAAGAAAAGTCTGTTCACTGATGTGTTCTTGATTTAGTACTTGGGTGGAGAGCTGCAGTGGGAACCTCTATTGACGTCAGGTTTTAGATCACAGACCTGCGATTTCTTAGAATTTTCTGACACTCGTCTGATGTTCTTCTATCTATAGCTCTGCAGTTGCACTATCAGTTGCAATTTCAACAGTTCAAATAGTTTGTTTTGGCTGTTTTCTTAAAAAATTAGTTTGAGTTTAAAGGTTTCTGCTGCTTATTAAGACTGGATAAGAATATTTCCACTGCTTTTTTCTTTTTTGATAAATCAGAAATGGTATGAGTAGAATATAAAATTGCTTTAGAAAGAATATATCATCCAATGCGCAGTGGTGGTGTTTTTTATCTTTTGAGACTTTACCACACGTCTTTTGAGAAGGTTTCCTGAGGTAACGTGTACAACCTACCTGCAAAATTGTGGGACTCACAGTAGAACAGGGGCTCTGTCAGGTGTATTTTTCAGGTCTGTTTTATATTGTGTAAAATGAATTGACCAGCGGAGAATTTAATTCAGTTAGAAAATGTTAAAATAAGCTTAGTTCTTATGAATGCTGTTGGACACGTGCAAAGTACAGTCAAATTGGCATCGGTTTGGGGGAAACGTACATACAGCAAATACCTTGCTTTTTAAAGGCATTTGGAGATGAATGCTTCCCTTGTGTTCTCTGTGATTATTTGTGTAATTTATCAGCGTATTCCTGAACCATAATGAAATGCAACTTTTGGAATGCTGCGCTCTGCCTAAGAGGGCTTTTCTCCCCACTGTGGCTGCCTCTGACTTCATTCCCTTCAGCTCCCTGACAAAAAAAGCCTGTCTTCAACCCTGGCAGCACCGCAGGGCCTGCGGTACTGCAGGCGAGCAAGCCGCCCTTAATGGGGCTTGTCCTTTGTCAGCCATGTTGCTGGCAGATGATTTCTAACCCCCGGCTCTGCGTTGGGCGCAGTGGGCAGGGCTGGAAGCGGGAAGATGCGCAGGGGCGGCAGGAGGGATGCGATGCACATGTTTCCATTTGTAAGGCGGATCTTAGGAGCCCTGATGCAGGGGAAAAAACCTGTGTATATGTCAAGAATCGTTGCCGTGCTCATGGCAGTATTTCTGGAGGGTAAAAGCAGCAGGAGTGAACAGAGAGGAGAGGTTGTAAAGAAACCACATGAAAAGTCACTTGTCCTCAGTGTGTCTTTGTAGTGCTTACAGCTTGCGAAACGGCTGTCTTGCCCAGCAGTGTGGAGTATCTCGCTTCCTGACACCCAAATGCGGTCATACGTGATCCTGCTGTAATGGGAGGTTTTATCCGTTTTGCACAGGAGTTCTTGGCACCTACAAAGCTGCTTGGAGTTAATTGTTCTTTAAAGGGTGCTGAACAGCAGCTGACCCATTGTGCTTTCAGACCTTGTCCGTGAGAAATGGCAGAAGGAGGGGTCTATGCTCATTTGGGCTTTGTCAGAAACAATTTTTTACTTGTGTGTTCTAAAAAGAAAGATTAAAAAAAAAAATCCAAAGGAAATATAGCAAAGGTGAGAAGCAATGAATTTGCTGCACTTTTTGTGTGATTCTTGCTCATCTGCATTTTCTGCTGAAACAAATGCATGTGATAGTGATTTATTCCAGCACTGATCACACTTTTGATTGCTGTTTACTGACTTGTGTGTGTTTACCCCAGCCTTGCACGCGTTGGGGGGCAATATCTGCATTCCAGGCAAGTAACCATAGGGGCAGAAATTGCTCATCCATTAGACATGCGGGGGGAGCTGCTTTCAGCAGCTCTTCTCTGAAGGCAATGCGTGCAGTGATTGATGGCACTGCAAGCCCTGCAGTTCCACACACACGGCACTTCTTGTCTTGGCAGCCTCTTGGCAGTTTTTCCTTTCTTTAGCCACTCCACAGTGAGGCACTGATGGAAACAGTGGGGTTACCGGGAGAGTCTGCTCTGGCATCCCCGTTCCAATTGTCTTTTTCTCTAGAGGATTGTAAGCCTCAGAGAATGAAGAGAGGAATGGAAAGGAAAGCAAGTGTCAGTACGTGATAGTGGTCTTCTGCTCACCCCCTCAATCCAGACTTTGTAGAGCTTGGTAAATTTAAGATTTCTCCTGCTTTTCTCAGCTGCGACTTACGTCCAGCAGAGAGATATTTACAGGATGCCAGCTGTGTCTATATACCTGCCAGATGTGGTGCAGTCCCCTGATCAGCAGCTTACCATGGTGCTTTGTATGAACGGAATAATTGTCTCTATGGTAGGGTGTGCTTGGTGTGTGTAGGTGACAGGTACATCTGTCTTCATCTATTTCTGTTCTTTGCAGCCCTCTCTGTGCTTCGACCTTTGAGGTGTACCAAGATCAAGTCTCTGAGCATCTGTCCCCTGAAGTATAAGTAGAAATTTAGCAACATCTTGGAAGTAATTGTACTTAATCTATAACATCACTGGGATCAAAGCATACAGATCTGTAGGACCAAATGAGCTGGAGGAATTTGGCAAATTCCCAAGAGGTTGAGGAGACTGTTATTTTGTACCTGCTAAGCATCATGGCTAAGAAATAGCAATGTTTCCCTTCTCCCTGTGTGGGAGATAGTCTGTTGTCTGGCTCTGTAAAAGCAAATAAAAATTGTTGGATCTTTTTGGGGAAAATGGAGGGGTAGAAAAACAAAGATATGAACTTATTTCTTTAAGGGAAAATGATCTGCTGAATCAGCAGTATCTTTTTAATGTCAAGCGTGATGCAAAAGTTCCTTTATTTTTATTATTTTCTTTTTCCTGGGCCTCTGCAAGCAGGTCTAGCAGGCAGCCAGTGAGGATGTCTGCTCATTGCCGCTTGTAATCCTCCAGCGCAATGCACTGCAGCTGCAGGAAGAATTCTCATTGCTGCATTTTTCCTCCATCCATTCCTCAGACCCTAGTGTTTAGCAACTTCTTTTTTTCTGAACTAAAGTCATCAAAAACCTTTGGGATTACTTGTTAAAATTGGTGAATCAAACCATGGCGGGAAGGTTAAGCTGGATGTTTTTTTTTTTAATGTATATAAGAGAATATGATGAAGTAAGAATAGCAAATCTAAAGCAAAAAGCAAATATAATTTTTTTTTGAAATGGTGAAACCTTGTTTTAATGTGCTACAACAGAGCTGATATAGACAGATAATGAATAGAAATCAAAATATCAGCCTAGCTTTTGTTAATATTAGTCACTTTGGGATTCTTGGAAAAGCTGAAAAGTTACAGAAAATGAGCAAGTAAAACTCAGTGAACAGTTTTAGGTCATTTGACATACTTAAATGTAGTTTTGATATAGCTAAAAAAAGCATGATTTTTTTTCCTAAAACCTTTGCCTGTCTTAGGTGCCTAAATAACAGATTTCAAAGATAGTCAGATAGCTTGCTTTTTGTACTGAAATTTGGAAAGCCTTTACCCTGCGCATAAGGATGAAATGAGAACAGGCCTCTCTGCTGGCTTTCTGCCACTGGTGATCATTGGTCAGTGTTGGAGTAATAAAGTAATTTAATTCTGGACGTTGATTCAAATCTTAGTTCAGATACTGGCATCCTTCTCTGTCCACATCAGCTCATGAAGGTCTGGTGAACTAAACTTCATAAGCAAACATAATATGGAAAGTGTCTGTTGAAGAGCAGTGCAATTTTAGCATGTTGCTGTTTTTAAGTGCTTTGCTTCTTGGCTTGAGTTGCTTATTGGTAGTGAAGTTCTTAGCCTTTAGACTGTTCTGTTAAATCCAAGACATTGAGTCAGAAGGCACTTTGCTGCCATTTGCTTCATATGCAAGGCACTCTAGTAGCTCTTTCATGAGAAGATGGGAATGAGGAGGGACTAGACTGTCATGCCTAAATTCTTGTGCTTGAAGAAAATCTTCACTGATGATACATATGATGTAACACTCATATGGAAGGGCAGGATCCCCCCATATAATGAATGTAATTTCTTTTCAGAAACAGCTCACTTGTATTGTCTGGGCAGTAAATGTATGTTTTGCCAGTGGGACTTTTTACAGAAGAAGATAATGCTCAGTGGGAATGGAGGTGAACATTCAGTCTGTGTTATTGAAAATCTGCACAGCACCAGTGTCTTGGAAGCAAGGAATATTTTGTTAGTGTAGGAGAGAAACAGCAGCATTTTTGGCAATGCTGTTATGAAGCATCTTGCTTGTATACTGTTCATTTGTCCTTTACATCTACTGCTAGGAGGGAGCAGGAAAAGAGTTTCTGTCCAGATATCTCTGGAGCCTTTCTTCCGTTCTGTCCAGGGAGCAAATCTGAGGTTGTTGGGAGGCAACTGATCAGAGAGGCAGATTAAGATTAGACAGTGTATTAGAAAATGTTCTGTGCACTCTGTTAATTTATTGATAATTGCCTAAAATGCAACTGAAATGCTATAATTTGTGTAGATGGAAATGTATGTTAAGTTCATGCAGTAGGCAAAGTCTCAAATATTCTGCCCTCCTAGTGGGATGAAAACAAATTAATCTCTTTATGGAATGGTTTATAAGGGTGTCTTGGTAGAATAGTCTACCTTACCACATTTTCAAACCTTGAATATGTAACCCTTTTAGCAGGGTTTCTAATCGAGCCGTTATAGGTGCAGACCACAGAAGCTGAAGAGCAACTTTAGAAAAGCATTAGACATTATAGCTCTAAATGTTTTTTTTTTTTTAATTATTTTTTTTATTTCACAGAGAAGTTGACAGTTCAGAGCAGAGGTACCGTTGGTCATGAGACACAGCTTCAGTAGGCTGTAGTTAGCATAAGGAAAACACTCTTTACTGCAGGGAATATCTGCCTTGTCGCTTAGCTTGGGAGTCTGGCTAATGCTTCGCTCACGGGTATCTCTGCAGTGCTGTTTAGCATTGCAGAGGCACAGCAGAAAGTTGGGAGCTGCACGCGTTTCTGCTCCCCTTTTCCTCCTTCAACCTTCCCTTATACTGTTTTTTCAAGGACTTGGAATCAGCAGCTCTCCAATCATGTGTTTATCTGTTAAGTCTGTTTTAGAAAAAGTGTCTTACTTCCGCAAGATTAATAAAGGCATCAATCAAGATGTCCTCTTTTTATTGCTTTAAAAGCTGGTTTGGGGAAGGAGCACTGATATTGAGAGACATAGGGTAGGAAAATACTCATTAGAGCACTCCACCAGGGTCTGAGGCCAGCAGCAGCTTTGAGCCAGTGAATCTCTCGAAGCAGTAGCGTTGAATCACTCAGAAGGGGTCTGCTCTGATCTCTGTTCAGTAGACCTGATGCTGGCAGATTATTTGCCGAAGTGCAGGTAGTGTAAGAAATGGGCCCAGATCACTGAAGACTCGCAGGACATTGTCCAGTCAGTCAAACTGCAGATGCTCGGTTATCTTTGTCCCCTAATCCATACAAGGGGGCATTCCCACCCACAGGCTCCTGCTGCAGTATTTCTGCATTGCTACTGTTAATAAAATGCTACAATATAATATGAAGTCTTGGTAAGGCCAATGGTTTTTGCTCTACCTCAGGAAAGTAGCAACTGAACTGGGATATGAATGTACAGTGCATGTACTTCAGAAGGACATTATATATGTCTCCACAGATACAAGCAGAGAAGGAATCCTAAGTATTATCCAGTCCATTATTATTTTCAAGAATTGGCATTTCTTCTTGTGGAGATCTATAAGGAAGGTTAAGTGGCCTGTCTGTCAGAAAAAACATTATATCTCCCATTCCCAACCCTATTCTCATCTCTGCTTCTATCCAGGTTCCTGGTAAATGTCTTAGTCACAGATTAGTGACTGCAGTTTGGGAAGACAGGTAGCAGAATAGGAATCACTTCTGCATAAAGAAATGCGTGTTGGAATAAGCTGCTTGTGGCAAATTCCTTCTAAAATACCCCAACTGTAACGGAAAGAAATACTATATTGGCAATATCATGTTTGCATTCGTACACCAGCTGTTATTCTTTCCCACAGGGTCTTGTCTTTAAAGGCTGGCAAAGGACATACTGATTAAATAACAGATCTCGTTTTATCTCCTGTATCTGCCGTATTTATTTTTTCCTTTTGGATCTTGGTTTTTCCTCTATTGTGATACTGCAGTGTACATGCTAGCGCAAAATGGATACCTTTTCTGGAATATTTTTGACAGGCTGACAGTAAAGTATGGTAGATCTTGTAATTTAAAGCAGTTCATACTTCCATTATGGATTTTTAGATTATTAGTTTTTTAACATTATGACTGAGTGAATAATTGGCACACTAAATTTATGAATGGCTATTAATGAATAAACTTCCTCTTACGGTAACAACAAAGCTATTTCTCGATTAGAAAGGCTGATAGACTTCTGATCTCTAATAAGCTGACTGCATATCATCCAGAAGGGAAAAACATCGCTTGAAGTTGGTGCTGAGTAGACTTATTGCATTGTTTCTTTATGAAAAATGATTACGGTTCATAGAAAAGTTTGCTTTTGATGTCTCCAAATAATGGAATTTTCAAGCAATTTTGAAAATGCTTTGTATATTTTAAGATACAAACTTTCAGAAATACTTAGAATACAATATGGCATATATGTTATATATAAACTGTGGCATATGTTATATAAAATATGTACTATTTATGTGTATATGTGTGTGTGCAGATACAGCAGTATAAACCTTAGAACTTGAAGGTTATAATGCATCGAGGTTTTGAATGCCCAGAACTCTGACGTGCTTAGAGTGTGTAGGTCCTGACATGTGATACATGAATACCTTTTTGAACAAGTTAGGCAAGATAGGTGTGCATCAATTTCAGTTGTTCAGGCAGTTGAGAGAAAAGCCTGCCAGGCTTTTAAATCCCAGGGCCATAGGACACTGTGGTCTGGAGAGGCTCCTTTTCATTTTCTTGTCATCTATTTATTTCTGGACAACATTCCAGAGTGCTTGTGATGGTATGAAGGGATTCACTATTGACTTTTATTTCTTTGCTTGCTAAATTAAAGGGCTTATTTTACATACATATGCTTACTTTTAGTCTGTCGCACTATAAAACATGCAGTGCTGCTCTGTGTTGTGGCTGAGTAAGACTTGAAAGGGTGGGTTTGAAATACTCGAATGTTGCTTAGTGCTTGAATTTGGGTCATTTTTATTTCCAGAACTTTTGTTGCTTCTCCTAACAAATGCTGTGTGTTAAGCGTGTTCATTTGATCCTGCAATCGTGGTGTCTTTGTGTTTCTGTGGAATTACAGAAAGAGGAAGTGGAGATGCCCCAGGTCTCAGGCTTGGAAAGGCAAGTGCTTGTAAGGAGAATATTACTAGCTTAGAATAGTTTTGCTAGTGTCAGCAACAATGTTACTCTGTTTCATAAAATAAGAAGTATTTCTCTGGTAATGTATGATGTATATGTAAATAGTATCTTTTCTTTCATCTTAAAGTGTAAGATGGGACTTTGAGATGTAGAGGAATCCATGCATCAGAGATGATCTGTCTAAGAGCCCTTCAGCTTTTTTTTCCTTTAAATTGCATATATCTGTTATCTATCACTACTTCGGATTTCATTATTCATGGAGATAGAGAAGAGCTTCTGCCTTACACCTTTTGATATTTTGTTTGTCTATCTAATTGAAGCATTTGAAGGAGATGTGGGAAGAAACACTTCTAGATTAAAAAGTTCTTTCTCTTTCCTTAGCCCTTAATGAAAAAAATGAATGCATCTAAAAAGGACTCAAAAATATAGCTAATAAATATTGGATATAAAGGCAAAAACGGTCCTGCTGTCGCCTTTAATATTTGTTTAGGTTTAGCAAGCAAAAGGTTTTGCAAACTGCAGGAAAGAAAAAAGTTAAGGAAGGTGCCTGTTTGTGCGTTTTCAGTGCCTGTAGACGCTGCAAGCTGGTGCCATGGGCTGAGCCCTCCTTAAAAAGGAAGCCTGCAATTTCTCAGGATAACAAAATTCAATAGCGGAGGCATCCCACAAAAATTTATCTTAACCTGCAGTCTGAGGATGGGGAGGGAGTGAGGAAGGGATATTTACCCGGGTAAATTGAAGTGCAGCGTTCCCAGCTGCCGCTAGTTGTCACTTTGCAACCAGCCGGCGTCGGTGTTTTCAGCACTGCGGTTAGCAAGATTGCAGTGCTAATTAAACGGAGTAACTCCTAAAGCGGCGGAAAGTCCCGAGCCTGGGGCTCTGTGCTAGTCAGTCCCGGACAACGAAGCAGATATGAAAAGGCAGGAAGGTGGAACACGGTGGGTAATGCTGGAGCTAGCTGTGCACGCTGTACCCTGAGCGGCCAGGCTGCTCCCGCCAGGCAGTGCCCGCTGCACGCGCACTGCTCCCCCAAACACGAGCCTTACCTGAAGAAAACGATCGTCTCCCACACGTAGACTCCGAGCGCGTTGACGTTGCACATTTTTCCAGCTCTCTCCTCTTTTTGTACTCCGCAAGGGGTGGGCCGCTGGGGCTGGCCAATAAAGTGAACGGCACTTGGGGAGCCAGGGGAAGGGAAGCGAGGCGCCCTTCTCGAGGGCGGCCGGGCAGCGCCGCGGTGGGCGCCCCCGCTCAGCGCTCCGAGCAGCGCCGCGGCGGACGCCCCCGCTCAGCACCCTGGACAGCGCCGGTGCGCGACGCTCCGCGAGGCGGCTGGCGGCTCCGCTCCGCCGCGGCCGTGGCTCGTCCCTCCTCTCTCTGTGTCCCCGCCACTGCAGCAGTGCTCGCGGCCGGAGGGATCGGGCTTCTCGCACTGAAATCTCCCCTCAGCAGGATCCTGCTCCGGACATCACGCTGACGAGCGGGGCAGATGCAGGGGTTGTAGGTTTGCCATCAGGGTGACGGGAGGAGGAGGTGCAGGGACCCCTCAACAGCCCAAGACTTTAATCTCTGCTGCCAGCCGCGAGTCTTCCTAATTACATCCACAGGAATTTGCCAGTGTGGAGCCGTGCTGCAGTCCTCGTTGTGTTGCTTTTCTGCCCGCCGTTTGGCTGCTATTGATTCCTGCTTCCTGGGCTGTTTTCCTTCTGAATAAGTTATTGCTGCTGTAGGGAAGGTGTCCCATTGCTCACGGCTAAAGCAGAAGGGAGCAAAGGGGAAGTTTCTTGGGAAGCATTCCCATTGCGCTCAAAAAGAAAGTGGCTCTGTGTCCTCCTAATGCATTTCATTTCCCCTCTGCCCTCTCCCCTGCCAGGACTTGCCAGATCTTGGGAGTTTCTTGCTGCATTAATTTACTAAACTAAAAAAAAAGGGGAGGGGGGAGGGGGAAGAGAGGAAAGGAGAGGGGAGGGGGATAACCCAGTCCCTCTGGCATCCCAAGGCCCTCCTCTTAGCTGTGCTCATTGGTCTCAGGGCTGAAAAAAGTACTGGAGGACGTGGTTGGATAAAGGCATGTTGTACAGCAGAGGCTGTTAACCTTTAAAGCGCTGATACATTTTTGGCTTATTTTAGTTTTTTTAACCCAAGTCACTGTCTTTTTAAGAAGTCTATGAAATCGTCTCCCCTGACACGGCAAGCCTAACATGCCTTAAGTCTCCATCTCTTGGAAGATTTGCTTAGCTAGCAGTTGCTGTGTGTGTTGCTGTTGCTTTATAAGGATTTTTTAAAATTTATTTTGTTTTACTTTATTTTTTTATTCCCATTTGCTTTTGCAAAGACATTTGGTAATCAGCAGAACTACCAAGGCTGGAACAGGTAAGGAGCATTTAGCAGTTTCCTACCGTAGCCCCAGCATCTCACAGGGTGCTGCTGAGTGTGGAGGGCTCTGGGGAAGGGGTGTGCTCTACAGTCACAGTATTAGCAGGGCTCTTTCACTCTGCTTGGATTTTGATTGATTTCTAAGAATTGAAATAAAATGTAACTCTCAAGTCATCTAGAGTTTTTTTTCTTCTCTCTTGTGACAGCGTAAGGGGATTTTTTTACTGTAAGGTATACATTGTTTACTTGTTACCTGCTCTGTAAAACTGCTCCAGGACAAAGAAAGTCTTTAAACCTCTTTCTAGCTGCTTTTTATTCTGGAGAAGAGACTGCTTGCCCAACCACTGACTGCTGTAGCGCTCCCGACTAGCAATTAGACAAGGCTTTCTCATCAGTTAGAGCTGTATCTCGAAAGACCTTACTGTGGTGCTGAAACTGACCTGATGCTTTTGATCCTGTGCGTATTTGGTTTAAATCAGCATGCTTGTTTAGTGTAGTGATGAGACAGAGCTACTCTTTGGGTTGTGAGATTCAAAAGCAAAGAGGGGGGAAAAAAGACCTGCTTGGCTCCTAACCCTTTTAGGGAAGGAGATTAATCTGGCTTACTGCATGTACTGAGTCTCAGTGTCTAGCTAGATTAATAATAGGCTTCGAGTTGAACCCGTGGTGACTTTTGGGGATGTGGCTCCAAGCAGGATGTACTGCTTGCTGGTTCCTCACTGTACTTTCTGTCCTCGTAGTTATCCCCACATGGATGAGCTGCTGTCACTGCTTTCGCCCTGCCTGCTGATAGCCCCAAGGAACAGCTCTGGGCTGGGAATGCTGTCAGGAACTGCACAGCAGGAGGGACGCGGTGCTTCCATGCATTTGTAGGTGAAATCGAGGTGCTGTTATTCCTCTAGCTCCCTTTGAAATGAACTTTGAGAGATGTCTCATGCAGTTTCTGCTTTGGTTTCTGATGTTCCTCTTATCATAGAAATTCGGACTTGTTTCTTTATCTGCCTCTAGTCTCTTTGTATTGCCTTCTGTTTAGGGGAGTGGGGGGTGACTGTGCAAGTGATCAGGAAAGCAGGGGGCTCTGTGCAACACAGTGACGCTTCAGAGTCACTCCTGCCGAAGTGACTCAAAACTGCCTTTCTCAAGGGAAGAATTTCCCTACGTTGCCATTTCCTCTCCTGTTGATACTGATACCGTAGTCCGTGATTTGCATGTGTTGGGGAGGTTTATCTGCTAGTCTTTGAAGGGCTCTTGTTACCGGAGAAGAATGAGCACTGTTTGTTTTGTTTGGCAGGTGGAGAAACTGAGTCAATGAAGTTTTGCAGTACTTGAACAGGCAGATTTAGGGATCAAATATGATCTGGATCAGGGAGTAAAACCAAAGCAGATTTGCATTTAAAGGATGCAAGATTTGCATCTCCTTTCAGCAAAGCGCTAAAAGTACTTGAGCCTACTATGTTTGCTGTAATTGGGATCAGAACATGCTCTGGATAAAAGCCTTGGGTCTGTTCCCCCTTTCTGACTGGGTTTATTCAGCTCTGGGCCAACTGGTGGCAGGGTTTTTGTTGCCTCCTTATCCTGGTGCAGTGCTATATGTGGTTCTTGAATGTGTGGCACCTTGTTCAGTGGTGACTCAGTGTACCTGCAGCTCTCTTCCTTCAATTTAAGCTGGGTGATTCGGGAAAGAGCAGCAGCCAAATAGCAAGTAGTGAAACCCATCTCCGGGGAGGTCTGTACTGCAATTACACGGACCGACTCTGGGCAGCGCCTGATTTTGATCTGTTTCTGCCATCCCAAAAGGTAATGTCAGATAAAACTGTTCCGAGGAAGATCTGCAGATGTCTGGAACTGAGTTTTCTCAACACTTGTACAAGTAAGCTTTGTAATCAGGAACTGGTTGGCATTTTTGTTTTAATGGGTAGAGTTTACTTGTCAGGTTTCTTATTTTTCTGTCAGACTCCAAAAGGTTTTGCTAGGCATTTATAATATATCTCCCTGCTGGCAGTTGTACAAATAGCAGAATTCAAGAAAAGTCATTGTAGTGTCAAATGAATCTCTTAAGTGTTAGAATTACCTGCTGTGCATTCACTTTTGTTGCTGTTTTTGCTAGTTTGACTCCATGTGGGCAGGTGTTGTCAGCTCAGTGTGGGAACTTAGTGCGTAAACTGAACCTGGGAAACTTCTGCGTTATTTTTTTCCCCCCTATCTGTGGCTGGTTGATTCTTTTCATTAGTCTTCAGAGGATGTACAAGATATCACAGGGGTGATTATTGTGGAGTGACTAGGGGAGGATGTAATGTCTTCTGGTAGCCCATTTAAGAGGACAGTATTTAAATCTAAATTTTCTGGAAATGATTAACATTTAAAATGTTGCAGCCAGCTGGCATCTAACTGATACAATAGCCAATAGATGCAACCAAATTCTGTGTAGCTTTAGCCTTTCCTCAATGGAATAAGTGTGTTTTGGGGCCCAGGATTTGGGCTGAGGAAGTTTTTTGTATGAGAGTCAATCTTGACCTTAACTTGCTGTAGTAATCTCTTGACTATCTTCTCTGCATTTTCGGGGACAGGAGTCCTTATTGAACTTTTTGGTTAGTACTGATGATTTTGGACTAATGTTTCAGTGCACTTGATGGCTTTCATGTTTCTTTTCACTTGTTATTTAGTGTTTTAGGTAGTTAGACAACTGACTTCCTGTTATTTCAGAGATAACTGGCTTCTCAAATGTATTTTCAGTACATGATTGTAGTCTTATGTCATGGATGGCTGTTCTGGAAATGGGCATTGTCATAAATAGGATATGATTGTAATCAAAAATGGGCCATTTGGTGGCTGGTGGGGTGAGAGTTGCAGCTGTGGAGGAAGATGAGGACAGGGACTCAGTCTGTGGTTCATGGACACTGTTAGGAGCCGCACCCAGGATGAAGAGACTCCAAAACTCTGTATGTTGCTGACAAAAAAACAATCAAACAAGAACAGTTTGTTAAGCTGGAGAAAAACGTCAATCTCCTACTGGTGCAGAACCCTCCTTGTGGTTCTCATGAGCCAGGGAATATTTTTATAGCCACACATGCATGCATGCATAGAAGGTGTTAGTGCTATGTATAGTATGTGTGTGTTCCTGTAAAGTGTGTAGTGATCAGGTAGAGCAGCCTGCACAGAAATGCCTAGGCCTCCATGTCCTCCTTTCTTCCCTCCAGAACTTGCAGGTGGCCATCTGAATTGTCCGTGCAGTGTAACTACATCTGCTGTCCTGTTTCTGCCAGTGTTCTCTCGTGTAGGACATATATATGCTGTACACTGAATAGCTTAAATGTGAAGGTTTCTACCGAATATCATTCTCTGCAGAAAGAGCAGATATATAGGCTGTCCTTGACTTCACACTTGTGGGGAATGGATTTCCTCACCAGTAGATCAGGTGCTATATTGATTTCTCATAGGTGGAAATGCAGCCCATCTCTGTACTCGTAGATTCTTTGGCAAGTAGTGTTAAGTAGCTCTGCACCAGAATGAGTTCATGACAAATTATGTGTTTGTGGAAGGTCGGCTGAAGAGTTTACCGAGAGCAACTTTCAGGTCTTCTGGTGAGGGCTTTTCTTCCTTGTGTCAGGTGCGTGAATTGGGTCATGGTACTAATACCTGATGGAAGAGGAATTAAAATGAATGGCTGGTCATTTTTCCCCATAGCAGTGCTGATTTATTAATATTTTTTTCAGTGTCTTATATTTCATATAATGACACTTGACTTGAGCTGTGATTAGTCTTGCTACGTATCATGTTCTTGTCACTGTTTTAATTTATGTAGTGTTGGGAGAGTAACTAGTAAGAAAGCAGGCAGGCAACGTAGTTCTAGGGAAATACACTACTGTTTCCATTAGAAGCTTCAGTTGCAGGTCACAAGTTATTTTCTGACCTCTACAGTATAATTACCAGGCCATCCTGAAGAACCTAGAAGTACTCTTTCTTTTCAAAGTCTTGGTCAATAAAACCTTCACATCCACTTTCCTACAAACGAAGAATAAGCTGAAGTGGCCATACAAGCCAGTCTTGCTGGGACCTTTTGGGTGCTGAGCAGTGGGTGCATGTTGAGGAAGCAGTGTCTTGGCAAGACTCGTGAGCTGCAGGAAACCAAGCTCTCCCAAAACATGCCATGGCTGGCTGTTGGAATTTAAAAAGGCCTTCTTTTATTTATTTTGAGGTCATCAGATACCAGGTCATGGTACACAGATAGAAGCATATAGGGCCAAACAAGAGAAATTAAATTCTCTGCTCCATCTCCCTGCTTTCTTAAGGGCTGGGGGAGAGGCATTTCCTCCCTTGTCTCGCTCTTTTGGAAGATTCAGTAGCACGTGTGTGGAGGAGAGCAGGAAGCAGAACCCTGCTAGAGGGAAATGTTGACCGCAAGCAGCAAACTTGGAAGCAAATCTGTTAACAGGCTGCGATGTTGAAGTGACTCCTGAGTGTCCATATATTCACATGCAGAAACATCCTCTCACATGTCCCAGTTCACTCATAGGATTGAGTAGCATCATTTATCTTCTGGAGTGAAAGAAGCAAGCTGCAGGTTTTCTTCTTCTTCTTCTTATTCTCTCCTTTTGGCAATTGAGGTACTTGCATGTCAGACCTCTGAAGGATAAAAAGAAGCCCTTCAAGATCCCTATTCTTTTAACCAATCAGAAAGGTCTGGTCCGGTCCATCCTCCTTTCTTTCCCTCTGATGGGATCTGTGGAGCTGTTCTTGCTAATGGTCTCAGTTTCTAATGCTTCAAAAAGTGCTGCTTAATAAGGTGAGTTTTCATATTGTATAAGCAAAAGGCATTCCCACCTGAGGTTCCTCCACGTTGGTGGCACTGCTGAGATGCAGTGGACCTCTCTGCACTGCTTCTGTCTCTGCTCCTTTGCCTCGCTCAGTTTAGCGGATGCGCTTCTCAGTGATGCAAGGTGGCAGATATGGCTGCTGTGCTGCCAACCAAAATAACCATTCCCTAGTGGGGCCAGCTGTTAATTTGAGATGTATTTAGGCAGACAATTTATTACATAGTCAAATTGTTCAAAACTGTGGTCTTGTGAACTTGCAGAAATTTCACTCGGTCATTCACTGACCTAAGCTTGTTTTGATCCTCATGAAAACATGTAGCTTTTAGTCCTCTCTTTCAAGGGGAGAGCTGATGCAGGACTGTATTACAGTCTGTATTGCAGGCCTTTCTGTAATCTGTGTTGTGTTTGTTTATTTAGTGTGTGTGTGTGTGATACTGATTCACCAATTGGAGAAGGGTGTTAGGCAGTGTGCACTGTTCCTTGGATTAATCCAAGGGAATTTGGCATAGTCATCTTTGCCCCTTTGGCTGTTACTAAATATGCATGAAGGGAATGTTTGTCTTTTGAGGTGAGCCCGCACACACACAACTTGATCACAGCTCTTAATGAGCTTCTCCTTAGTGATAACCAAATGACTCCCATTTTCAATGAACAGAATCACTTGATATTTCTAAGACAATAGTGATTAATATCACTTGTTTTGCTTGAGGAGTATCCCTAAAGGGCAGTGTGGGAGAAGCACACCAATTCTGCTATATCACCATCTTTTTTTTTCCCTCAAAATGTTTTTTTTTTTTCCCTCCTGCAAGATTGCTTTTACTATCAGAATCAAAATTCTCTTGTCTCTTTAAAGAGTCTAAGTATTAGTGGATTCTAAAGACTCTTGTAGCTTCTGCATCTGCAGTTAGCCAAGGCAAAGGCACTAAAGCACTATTGGATTCAAGTTTTGCAGTATTTTTCCATTGCTGCTGTTACTTGCTACATGCCTTGAAAAGAGCTAAAATTGCTAAGCCTGTGCAAATTTGCACCAAGTGTCAGTGACCTATAGTTATTGAAAAGGATGGAAGCATAAAAAAGTGAGTGTAAACAGAATGGATCTGCAGCAGCAGTGGGTTTGGAAAAAAAAAGGGCTAGTTTTGATTTTTATTTTTTTAAATTTCTCCCAAGCATCAATATAATTATGGTAAAAACTGGAATATTAACATGCATTTCCTTTGGGCAAGTCACGAAAAGAAATTGTAGCCCATTCATGTTCATGATGGTTCTTCCATACTGCTTTCCCCCCGCCTGAAAACAGCTCGTTACCAAGGCGATTGAATTAGACAGTGATTTATCTAGGCTGCGCAGGGAGAACGGGCTCTGTTAGGCTACAGAGAAGGCTTGGAACACCGAGGGTGAGAAACAGCTCGGCTGCGGTTGAGACGTGGAGCATCACGGTCCTCTCGTTAAATCTCTGCGCCTGTGACCAGACACGGCCTCGCTTTGCATTTACTGCTTGATTACAGAATCTTTGAAGCTGTTGTCTGGAAATAAAAGGCAGCAAATCAAGTCAATGGGTAGCTTTTCAATGGGAACCAAAGAAACTTGTGATGCTCTGTTCTCTTTTAGCTTATTGTCTGAATGTAGCAGATGCAGAAATGCATCTGTGCCCGCTGCTGCTCTATGTGGAGGTGCAAATACAGCTCTGCTTCCTAACTCTTCATGTAGAGTGTAATGAACTAGGAGAGACATGAAAATTAATCTCCCCCCCCATCTCCTTCAAAATAACCTATCCACAGAAAAACTTACTTACTGAGCTGGTGGAGAGTCTTATTTGAACGTATCCTTGCCTAAGCTGTCTTGGACTGGGGTGAGTAAAGCAGGAAATACTACTTTTTGAAAACAATCTGATTCGCTCTTGTTTCCAGTTAGGTAGAAATTTACGAGAGCTTCTATAAGCCCAGGAGAACTGGGAGTTTTTCAGAGGATTATAACTTGGCTGAAATTGGACAGGTCTCTGTGGGAAATGTAAGAGACACTGAATCTGTTTCCTCAGTCTGAATTACTGAAAACATTAGCACTTATATCAGAGGGATAGAGGGATGCTTTTTCAGCATCATTGAAACAACCTGTTTCCTTCTAAAATTCTGCACTGTTTTGGTGAAAAATTAAAGAGAAATCTATCATGGAAAATGTTGGCAATAACAGCAGAAGGTGACCAGAGTAATAGAAGAACGAAATAGTGTCTTAGAGGGGGCTTGGGGCAGTGTGAAGAATAAGCTGTGTTCCTGGCACTGGGTAATATGATATATGGTCTTTGAAATTCCAGTTAACATTTCCTCAGCTATAGATAGAGGGGATCTGTATGTCTCATGTGAGAATTTGAGGGCTCTGGGACCTTATCTGTTAATTTGTTGGCCCAATAAAATAACTCACGTGGAGGAGCTGTATGTACGAAATCAATCCAAGTGCACTTCCCTTGTCCTAGCAGAAGAAAGGAAAGCTCCAGGGACTGATTCATTCTGTTTGATGAAAAAAACACTGTTGAAAAAGAGAGCTGCTGCAACCTGAAACATTTTAAATAAATGCAATGTGTCTATAGGTAGCTCTGCATTTAATTCAAGTTGTGTAAGCGCCTTGTTGTACAGTAATTAAGATTATCTTGATTATGAAGATCTAAATCACTTTAAACAAGTACTGTATTTCATACATGTTAGACCTTGTGATAACTGATTGGTTTTTAATTAGCATGATGAACTGTCTTAGTGAATTCTCGGTGGCCAGGTTTCATTGGTGATGTTGATCCCAAGGGAGGTCCAGAATCTCTCCTATGGGTGGCATTTTTAGGAAGAAGGCTTGGCTTTATCCCACTTGTTTGTGGGAAAGTACAAGCAGTGCAGCTGGGGAATATAATTCTGTAGGTGTAAATCTGTAGGTGTTTAAATTTTTGGTGATAAATGGGGATTTGTAACGGGATCCCAAACTTGCCGTTTCTGACTAGTGATGTCTTCAGACATAACTATTAGCAGCAAATCTGCCACAGCAAGGACTGCGAGAAGTTTGTTAGTGGTGGTGGTGGCGGCTGTGTGTGGGCTGATGGAGAAGGACGGACCAGCCTTAGCCTTTGTGATGCTAAACACAGGTGCCTGATGAGGCATCTCTGTACCTAAATATCTCTTAAGAATTCAGGGCCAGAACATCATTAAGCTATCTGGCAACATATGGTCAACATGTTCCTCTGGACCAGTGTGGGTTTTTTTCCTATTTGAGGAGCCAAGCTAGAACGGTCATGATAAGGGGAATGTGTAAGCACTCACATCCTATACACATGCCTGTACACTTAAGTATTTTATGGACATGTATTTCAAGTTTGTTGATTAAAGATGCTCAGTAAATTGCTCAAGTGAAACTTTGTGCACATGATTTATGTGATTTCCAATTACCATTCCTATGGGAGGAGGAGAAGAGAGAAGAAAAGGAGAACCTGTCTTTTTGGTAAGAAGGGAGTTAATCATCAGTTTAATTCACAATCTCTGGCTCTTCAAAGGAGTTACTAATAAGTGTTTGTCGTCTCTTTCCCTCCCACGCCTTTTCCCTAGGAGCTAGTGAGAGACACAGACGGCACTGATCACAGAAGCAAAACTGTAAAGGAGAGGAGAAATCCCTAGTGGAAACTCTTTAATCTGTCTCTGGAAAGGGCAATTTGTGTTAATAGGACAAAACTGTAACGTTTAATATTAATTATAGGGATTTAGGGAGGAGCATGTCAAAGGATGAAGGAAGAAAATAGACTAGAGGGAAAGAGAGATCTAGGAAGCAGAGGAGTCAGATGAGCCCTGCCTCTTCAGCCAGCCAGAAGGAGCTTGTCTGGACCTCATTTCTACTGAGGTCTCGTAACAGAGAAACTTCATATGTTGCAGACAACCCTAGTTCCTGTGTATCTTCCTGATGAGGATCAGAGATTGTTGAGCTGGTTAGCAAAGAACACTGTAGGTAAAAATAAGGAAAGCTATTTGAACTGGATTTCATATCCCCTTCTGTGTTTGGGATTGAATAGCTCAACATGTAAAACCTTAGTATATTGGAAGGATTGTAGTAAGTCAGGCCAGAAGTCCATAAAGTCTAAATTTGTGTCTCAAACAGGTGCCAGTAGTGGATGCTGAGGCAGGGGTGTGTGAAGAGGGCAAGCAGTTAGTCCTGCTTGGTTTCCTTCCCTAGCTTCCAGTGATGTGTGACTCAGGAGTCCCAGGGAACACAGTGTGTGACGAGCTGGAGAGTGAAAGACAAATTCCTGTGCTTGGAGGGCACTGCTGCTTTTCATTCGCATCAGAGTACTTTGAATTGGGAGGCATCAAATCGTAGCTCCTGTTCCTTTTCCTTGTGATCATATTTATGCTTTGCCTGTTGAGCAGATGCCTGAATGCTTCCAAAAATGCTAATTATATTTAGGTGCAATTCCCACACAAACACACCAAAGTGGATTTAATTGCTATTAGCCATTCAAACCTTTGCATCACAGTTGAGGATTTTCTCGGATTACGTTCAACAGGTAATGTTCAATTATTATGCACTGGGGTGAGATGAGCACACAGGAACCTGACTGACTTTCAGATGAGGAAAAGAAAGAAATTAATTCCCTGATGGAACGAAGTGGCTCAGCTGACTCACCGACCAGATGGCCAAACATCCAAGCACATCTGGGAATCTTGGAGGAACCAGGCCAGGTTCAACAACAAATATGGGATTCAGGACACCTAAATGTGGCTTCATTGCCGTGTCCTTCTGAGTATCCTGTAGCACGTAACTGTCCCAAGGTTGCAATGGACTATTTAATAATGACAGAAGTGGCTGTCTTGCAAAATCTGTGTTTTTCAGTTCTTATCTGAAAATGAGGGCACTGGGGAGCAAACACTGTGGTTCAGTGTATTCAGTACCCTGGAGTTTCTTCTTTGGGTTTAGATCCTGTGGTGGCATCAGATCATGTGCTGTGCCTTAATATAGCTTAATATCCTGATGTGAAAAGGGAGAAGTATTATGTTGCTAAATGGGGGGAAAAAAATCAATTTTTTTGAAGTGAAGTTTTTTTGAAGTAAAGTTTTAGCACTCTTTTGGAGTAAAGAGGCCACATATTTGATTCCGAGGCCAAGATTCAAGCTCTGTGGACTTGTAAGCCCAATGGCAAACGGAGCGTTGGAGCAGGCAGCTGGGCCAAGCACGCAGTGAGTGTTGTAAGCGCAGACCCAAGGGCAGGAGGGGGGCCAGTAACTTGTGTCATGTTAGTCTCTTACGTACTTGAATTAAGGCAAGTCCTGTCAGTATCAGTTCTTGCTTCAGCTGCTTGTATGAATGTTGCATTTGGTTCCCATTTCATTTGGTTTCTCTTTTCAGTGTGTGATAAAAAGATGATAGGAGATTTAATTTCCAGAAAGGGACACTCAGGCTGGCAGCAGGATACCAGCTGCTGGATAGATAAATGCAGGAAGGTTTCCCATCAGACATGCAGTATCTATGTTGCAGATAAGCAATTTTTCTTAAATATGTATAAATGCCCCTTTGCCGATGAAGCATCTTGGTAATGTTCCATTAGAAAGCAGGATGAATAACATCTGGATTTCATCTGACCTTTAAATTACCTCCATCTTATCAGTCCCATTTTATCAGTAGCTCTTCAGAGAATGAGCCCTTACTTGGAATTAATAGATTCCTTCGTTGCAGGAGTCTGACACAGGCTTCTGAATAGCCCTGCCACAGTGTGTGCTTATAGCAAAGATCTGTAGCAGAGGGAAAGAGTATACTGACATCTATGAAGTTACTGCTGTGGGTTTTTTTTGTGTGTTTTATTTATTTATTTATATTTCCTACATTTCTTACAGAAGAAAGTTCATCACGGGCAAACAGGTCGCAGGGAGGTAGAAGCCCGGTTCTTCCTTCTGTCTGTGCTGAGGACTTGCGGGGATAGCAGGTGGATTATCTGCTTAGCATCCAGAAATGACCGAAAATGACTTCCTAAGCTCTGGAGATAGAAATCAAATAAATAGGTGTGTGAAGAGATTATTGGCTCCGGGGGCTGTTGGAGAATGATACTGGGGTGTGTTTATTTTTACTGTGCTGCCCAGTGCTGCGTTATTTTTGTTTTGCCTGACAAAGGCTGACTGTAGCAGGAAAGGAGGTTGGACGTAGGGATAAGTGAGAACAGCCTGGTACAGCCCTTGCATTTGCACTGTACTCTTCCCTGAAGGGAAGAGCGTGAGGTGCACAGGGTACTTTGGCCTGTCACACTTGGACCCATCTCTTCTTGTCCTGAGTGGTGCAGCTGGGCACGAACCTGCCCCAGGAAAGGCCCGGACTTTTCCATTGCCCTCACAGAGCGGATCAGACTGGCCATTGTGGTAAATGCCCTCTGCACTTGTAAAATGGAGATTACCTGGCTAGGGAACAAAACCACATAGACAAGGCCATAAGCTGCAGCAAACTTACTTTTCTAGCTGGAGTAGATTCAAGGACACATTCTGTACTCATACTGGTGTTAACTTTAAGTGCATTCCTGAAGAACAGCTCTTGGCACTTGCATGATGCAAGGGATGCAACCTCCTGCAAGGCTGGCTAGGGTTTCCAGCAGAGAGCTGTTTCCTGTTTAGTGGGATATTTTTTCTGTTCGAGCTTTTATTTTGCACTTGATCACTATCATGTGCAGAATCATGATGTTTATTCCTTAAACTGTGTGTTGCCACATCTATTCCTGATAGCCTCATCTACATATGAGTAAGGTAGATCTTGTGCCATTAGAAGCCTGAAGAGTGCGTTATGGCCAATAATACTGTGTGTTTTCCTTCAGTCATTTTTTTAGATTGATCTGTGTATTTACATAGTCTGTTTGTCACCTTTGCAGTGGTGCATATTCCCACCTTGACTTATGCTAGGACTAGGTTAAGCATTGCTACTTCTGCATTTGTTAGAGAAGCTGGAATTTTATAATGGGGAAATATTCTGTTGATGGTAGTCAATCTTTTTTTTTTAAGACCTATTTCATCATCTAATTTAATGATTAATTGCAGTCATTCATCAGAGAAGCAAGATTTATTAATAGAGGGGATAACAAATGGGCTGCAGTCAGACAGGAGAAAATAGTTCCATCAGGTACGGGGCTTAGGGGAAGGAAGATTTGCAGAGCATGAAGGCAGAACTGAACTCTCTAGAATCATTGGTATCCCTCTGTACCTCACACATCAACACAATGACCTTCTCGCCTTGTCTCAGATTTAATGTTTTAGAGTTGCACTGTAAATGATCCAAGAAGAGAAATATCTAAGGTACAGTGTATGCTCTTCAGGTCAGTAGGCATGTCCCAGTATTCGCATCAGGCATGAAAATCATCTGAGTGAGAGGAACTACAAGGATCCATGAATTCGGTTTTAATTTGGGGTATTGTTTCTGACAAAATCTGAAAATGTAAATTAAAAAAAAAAGCTTAATTTTTCACTTGGGAAGATAAAAAAAAAGATGAAATACTAGAAAATAATTATGAAAGCCCAAAGAAGGTTAGAAAGATGTGCATAACCTAGAAGAATGAAAGTTATTAGAGATTTTGGGTCTTGCAGAGGGGAATGATTTGCTTAGAATTATGAAGACTTTTGTAAGGTCAGCTGCAGGTAGATTGACTTATTCTGATTAGAGTTACAACAGCATCTGGCACAAAAACTCGTTCTGGTCAGAGAATCAGTTCAGAGTTTCAGCATCAAAACAGACTGACATGAGGAACGTTGTCCTACTTGTCCTCATGGACAAGCCCATCTGGGTCTGTGTTACTTGCTTGGGTCATATTTGGAATTCCAAGGTCTGGCATTTACTTTGTAGAGATAATGCAGGCAAGGAGGGAGAGTCTTCAGCCAGTGATTGCCCTCCAGTGCCTCCATGTAGGTTTGTTCTTAGAGATGACTGAATAGTAATTTTTTTTTTTTTTTAAGGCAATTTTAGTCAAGTTTATTGTTTGGCTTTGGAAATATTTACTGGAGGCAGAAACCAAGAGGTGAGATTTTTAAAACAAAGATGCTGATAATAGCCTCATTATTAGGAAATTTTACTTAGTGGTGAAGATACGGTTCTTATTTCTTCACAGGGAGTGGGAAAATAAATGTGTATCTCCCTTTTCTGGGGATGTTTTATTGAATAGGGACAGGAGGGAGCTCATCTGTCCTGTCTTCAGAGCATATCTGCCCATTCTTTTCCTTTGCTTCTCTCGGGAGTGACAGAGCAGAACGTTTTCCCTCTAGGCCATCTGAAATATTTTGTTTGACAGATAAATGAGATGCTCTAGAATTTTATATCCGTGAATGCAAAACTGTTTTGAGCTGAACTGTGTACTGTATTTTTCTCTTTAGTGCTCTTGACCGTTTTGCTAACTGCAGTGCTGATTCTGACCTGGCAGGCTTTTCAGTCCGCCACATTTGTGAACCGATGAGTGATCATCCTCTTGCCAGTTACCAAACAGATATTAGTCACGTTTGCATGATTAATCTTGGAAGCATCTGTGCTGGCAGAAGGAGAAGGTTGAGAGGTGTGTTACCCTGCCTCTCTTTCTGTCAGGGGAGGAGAGAAGATGGAGCAGAAAAGGGCATCACCTGCTGTGAGTGTACAAAAGCTACCCGTGTGTTCGATGCTATTTAATGAAACACGGTTTTGGATGGGGAGGGAGAAGAAAAAGCCCTCTTTTAATGAACTCATTAGTGCTCTGAGAAAAGTCAGACCAAATTGCTCTCCAGAAAAGCAATGTCTGGCTGGATATATCATCCTCTATAATTAGGGATGCAGTGATACAGGTGGGGGTTGAGAGAGAGATTGTGATCTATTCACAGCCAAATCACTCCAGTAGAGAAGTGACATTTGCACAAAGAGGGAGTAGCACCTTGATGCCTCTCTTGCCTATTGAGCCTCTGCTTTCCTTGCAGGCTCTTGGTTAGCAGCATTTCAGCAGCATCTGCTCTTGGCTATTGCATTGCTTTCCAGGAAGGCCTTTGTGTGCAGGACCTTGATCCCCCTCAAGTGCTCAGTGCCCTGTGGGCACTGCCACGGTGTGGAGCAGCATGAAGAGCAGCAAAGGCTCCCGCAGTGGGAGAGCATTTGGACTTCATTCCCTGGAGGTCCTGGCTTGACTGCCAACAAAGCAGCTTTTGTAGTAGGTGTTACAAAAGGGATAGGAAATGTGTTCCCCAGGGAAAACTGCCTGCAGTCGAACGCCCAGGAGAATGTACAAAGACTGCACTAGTGGCAAGAGCTTTTGTCTGTGTCTCTTCAAACACAGCCGCCAGGAGGGTTTTCTTTGAAAGAGGCTTTTTGGTGCCTTTCAAGTTGCAGGAATTGTGTGTTCCAGCTGCAGGTGGCCACCTTGGAGGCTGAGCTGAGTCTGCTGGGAGGGGCTGGGGGATTTGAAGTCCGCAGAGTAGGGAGGAAACGTGAGTTTATGGCTCATCTGTGCCAGGATGGGATCAGACTTTGAAACTGTTAAACTGTTCTTGTCAAAGTAGTACAAGCCTCTCTCTCTGCCTTTAGAAATGACTTTTTTTTTTTTATTGATCACAGAATAATCATCTGAGTTTAAGTCTTCTTGAGGTTAGTGGTGTCTCTTAACAACGGATTTAAAGTAAATGAGGGAATAAAAACCTAACCCGTTCCCTCTCCTATTAGTATGCAACTGCACCCTGCACTTTGGAAATCTACTGCATAGCATCCTGCCAAAGACATTTCTAACCAGTCATTGTTTGCAAGGGACAAAGCCTGTCCCTGGCGTCCGTGGGGACTCAGGCTTACGCAAGGCCTGCTTTGGCTCTTCCTCACCAAGACCATAACCTGCTTCTCCTCAGAGCCTCAACCCAATGGCCAGGTAGGGCTGCTGTGGTTTGAAAGCTCTGCAACCTGCCTGACCCATTTGAGCTTCCCATGGCAGGAAGCGTGGCATGAAGTTTTTACTTCAGTTTGCTTTGAAGCTGCCACTTGCTGGTCTGTTTGGTGC
Source organism: Rhynchotus rufescens (assembly GCA_032273925.1). Lineage (NCBI taxonomy): Eukaryota > Metazoa > Chordata > Aves > Tinamiformes > Tinamidae > Rhynchotus > Rhynchotus rufescens. The sequence continues at coordinate 7,251 of JAVCKT010019993.1, read as the reverse complement.
TGCTTCATTTGTGTGCTGGGAGAGACAGGAAACAATTTCCCTCCGTGTCACTCACAACATCATAGTGCTTTCCGGCATCCCTGCTCAGCAGTCTCTTTTCCACTCTGAAGAATGCCAGGCGACTCGGTTGCCTCTTGTGCACAGGCTTGTACCAGGGGACAGAATGCCATATGTAGCGGCTGGTGACGTTTGCCTTTGCCCTTCCCAGGCCCCCTCACCAGCAGCTGCTGATTCAGTCCCAGGGAGCCTGTGTGGCAATAACAGGTCTTGATGGAGTAGTCAGAAGGCATAGGCATAATTTCTGTCCACATGTCACATTGATCTGCATGGAGGGGAGGGAAGAGAACGTCTCCTTGCAGCAAGATGAACCGAGTTGTCTCCTAGCTCATTAAATCGCAGTTTCCCATGAAGTGGCGGCCACATAGACTTAGTCACTTGCTTTTGTTCAGTGTCTGGGAAGGGACAAAGTCCTCATGCTGCTCTCTGGAGTTGTGACCTGATTTGCCCCTGTTACTAAGTCTTGTGGACCTTTATGGATAACAAATAACCCTAAAGCTGCTCTGTTAGCAGTTCTGCTTCTCTGGATCCCATTGCTGCTCTAGCTGGCTGTCTTTCATAGTACCTTACAACAGCATCTGACACAGCTCCCTGCTCTATCCACCTCTTTAAGAGAAAGCCTGGAAGTGATTGGAGCCTGTGGCAGAACGAGTAGTTGGAGTGACTAGAGGTATCGCAGAGTTCAGCAGGGTCTTTGCACTTTATTTTCCAAGGATAGGGACTACATTTGTGGTGTAGAAGTTGTCTACACTGTCTTCTGGCTCCCTTTTTCTGGAGCCGCATGCCTCCCAAAGCCTGTCCTGTCAGCTGGAGCTTGTGACTGTGCAGGCTTGACTTCTTGTGGGCCAACCTCACTGATGTGGTTAACTCTCTTGGTGAAGGCTGTACAGACAGTGTGAATAGATGGTGCAGAGTCCAGCATCTTGGCCCTGCTGTGCAGTCCTTTTCTCTGGATATCTGGCACCTCAGGGGAGGTGTAAGCAAAGAATGCTCTGTCTCTGCTTTTCAAGTTTTTAATGTTATCAGGACTCAGTGAGATCTTGTGCACACGGGAGTGAGCAGACCCTACCATTTGTAGATGCATCTGTGGACACACTGGCAGGAGGCTTGGCAGGGTGGATTGCTGCCACTTGGTGCCCTGCAGAGGCAACAGCTACAGGGCTGTGATGTGCAGCTCTAGTGCTGATGCCTCCTGCATGGTCCTAGAAAAATTCTGCAGCTGCCTCCAGGCTCTCCCCGCCCCTCACCTGCCTTAAATTAACACAAAAATCCTTCTACTTTTAATCAATTTGTTCTCTGAAGTCTGGTCATTGCAGCGCTGAGCGGTTTCCAGAGATGCTCTAAGAGGCCAGTGAGGGGGAAGGGGAACAACTTTCTTAATAGCTATTTTTAACTCTAAATATCTCAGCCCTTATGGATGCGCCCATAGTGATGGATGGATGGGTTTTGTTGGTCCGGTTCCTCTGCATTTGAACAGGAACAGAAGAGTAAAAGTATCAAAAATACTGTCTTATAGGTGCTCTCCATGTTTCCCCAGAATTAGACACAGATCCCCTGGTTGTTTTCATACTTCCGTCTTTGAGGAAGCAGGTCTTCTGCAATCTGGTCTGTTCTTGGTCTTTGAGGGGCTATTCAGAGTCCATGGCATCATGAGTGAGCCTGAACTGTAGCACAGCAAGACACAGTAATGTCTGGACTACTGTGGAAATGGGGACTTACACAAGTGTTGTTAGTGTGAAGCCATCTTTCTGTTCCTGCATTTGCGAGCTCCTTGCTGCTTGGGAACATGATAACAATCCTGGGCACGTTGGTGGGTAATGTTGGATAGCAATAATGGTACTTTTTTTTTTTTAAACTCTGAACTTTTAATTCCAAGAGATGCTTTCAGCATATGTGCTAAAAGCTTCTTCCCTGCTTCTTCACAGTGGAAACAAACTCATTAGTGGACTAATTAATAATCTCTAGCCGAGTGCTATCCAGAGAGATCTGTGTGGGCTAAGTTAACATGTCTGTGGCTACCTCTGCCAAGTGGAGATCTGTTATTTTCTCACCTCAGCCTCAGAAATGGCTCCCCTGACACAGGCACTTTGCTGTACCACAATAGCCAGAGATTGCTGAATATTCATTATATCTGACTCCGGAAAGTGCCTAGCTAGCATATGGTCATGGAGCCAAGATGTTTTATTAGCACTTGCCTTTTGCTTTCTCAGAGAAAGCGATGTAGTTTATACCGTGGGCTCAATTATCTTGCTTGTCAGAGCACCTTCTCGACAGGCCTTGCTTTGAGAAGAAGAGTATGAGACTCAGATTTAGCCTCACTGCTTCACTTCCATATGAATGTGGCTTACTGCTCTGCGACTCTGCTGGAAGATTAATTAAAGAAGACAAGCCTCTGAAGTTTGTATCAAACAGGAGTTTGTTGTGATAAATATAAAGCAGAGGGTTACAGTTCGCCGTGTGAGGGAGTGAGGAGCTCCACCTTCCTGCTACAAGGAAAAAATGTGGCATGTAGGTGGCCTACATTTAAATCACAGGAGCCATGGATCCTCCTTGTACTTCTTAGAACTACACATAGCCATTTTATGTTGCTTAGTGAGATTTAAAGAAATAATAGCCTACGTGGCTTGGTGTGCATCTTACCTGATTAAAAGTGAGTGAAATGACCCCATGACTCTGCTTGGGCTGTAAACACCAACTTCCCGGTGAAATGAATGTTAATTGCCTGGTGTCCTTCGCTGCATGTATGCGAATCTAAAACTGTCTGTAGAGACAGGCTGACGATCCATTTTTGCAGGCTGCTGTTTTCCACTATGGTCAGTAGTGGACAGTTAAATATATATATATACGTGTGTATATACGTGTGTATATACGTGTGTATATACGTGTGTATACACACATATATATACACACACACACATGCATATATGTATAGTGTGTGTGTGTGTATATACACACTCATATGCATATAGACAGAGAGCCTTTTCCTGTTTTGTCCTCTTGGTTTGTAATGATGGGTGATTTAAGGACTTTCTCAGCTGACTGCTGTATCCAGACTATTCCTTTTAATATACTGTCATTTGTGAATGTCTAATCCTTTTTTGAATCCATTTATAACTGTCGTTCTGAAGCTCCTGTAGCAAGGAGCACCAAAATTTGTTTTGTGTTAAGCACAGCTACAGTGAATTTCGTCTCACGGGAGATCACAAACCTGCCTTTGCAGCATGTGCTGTGTGGATTTGCATTGGTGCAGTTAGGTGTGCCGGCTTATTGGAAGTGCCTGCACGTATGGCTGTGTGTATGCATGAAATGCCTGCACATATGGCTGTGTGTATACAGGAAGTGCCTGTATGTATGACTGGGTATTCATGAAATGCTTGTACGTATGGCTGCATGTATGGCTGCATGCATGAAGTGCCAGCACATATGGCTCTCCACCCGGTGTTAGGATATTGCTCTGTGTTCTGCGATACCCGAGTGCCCGATTGGTGAACAAGAGCATTTTCTGTGGAGGATTCGAGACCTGTTTTCTTGTTTTGATCCCATTCTTGAGAAATTTGGATTCAAGTATCACTAGATAGAAGGGGAAACCAAATTCCACTTCTCTGTCTGCAGTCTGAGGTATTAAAGTGTGAGAGGAAAAGATGTTGCTGTCTTGCTGTGTGCAGTCCTTAATGCCTGCCCAAAGCATAGGGCTAAACTCATTATTAACCTGTTTGTGTCTGCCGTTAACTCTTGTGTATTCCCTGCATTCTTTCTAAATTCAAAAGCATACACAATGAGGTTAGTATTTAGGTGTACTGAGATGCTGAGGAGTCTTCAACTTTATGCAGTTGTAAAGGCTCCACTGCACTATCAAAGCTTTTTGCAGTGATTACATAGCGAGCTTTGACATTCTGATGATATCTGTGGTTCTTCAATTAATACTTCCCCTTTTCAAAAATGAATTTAGAGTTACAAGGAGCACAGAAATGTGATGAGAAATATGTTTTATTCCTTAGCTACTCCAAAGAGATCCTTTCATGCAAGATTTTGTATGTAAGCAACCTTGGCAAGAAAAAAAGAAAATAACACCAAGGGTAGTAATTGATAGTTGGATGGTACTTGGAGAATTTCTGTGTGAAAGCTCTGCTGCTGATTTTGTTTACGAAAATCAAATGTCACTTGTGGAACTATTCCTGTTTTTATAGTAGTCTGTTTTGGGGCACTGCATTTCACCTCCTGGCATTGCTTTTGTGAGAAGCTGCTTCAGAACATTTATGCTCTATTTTAGTCTATATAGACCAAGACCAGCCGTGTCTCCTCGTTTTCAGCTCTGCGGGTTTGCCTTCACAATTGGAAACAAAAACTCTTGGTGTTTTAAATATATATTTTAGACACAGTACAAGCTGCCCACCGGGTTGTTTATGGAAAAGCTGTTGAAGCTGCCAGGAGTGCAGCAGAATATGTTATCTGCGTGTCTGGCTGCGGGCATCGGAACTAGCAGTCAAAGAACTGGCTTTTCTAGTTGCTTATTCAATGACTGTGATTTAGCCACACTTTGCAAAATAGTAGGGTCATGTACTCTCTTTACCAACAATAATATTTCAGCAATAAATCAATACAGCAGTCAGGACACCTCGAGTGGGAGGGTCTCTGATGGAAGAGAAACAAAAGGGGTCTGCAGTCAGGTGGGTTTGTAATTCCTTCCAGCTGCTGGGTGTCTGCAGTGTCAGGAATACCCATCGCTGCTGGGATGCACCCTGCACTTCCAGCAAGAGGGATTCGCTTCTGCGAGTTCTCACTGGGACTGAAGTTACGTTCATAGGAGTAGACACTTACTTAATGTCTGCCTGCAAAGTCTGTAGCACAGCAGGGTTCTGCACCCAGCTAACATGAAGATCTTATCCTTGAAAATATTCTTGCCTTTCCACCTGCATGCGCTTGAAATATTGCCAGTGGTGGGGGAAAAACAAACAAACAAAAACAATCAATCAGAGTTTCACTAAAATCCATAGGCAGAGAGAGCTTCAGTACTGCTGGTCCCCATGGACATCTGAATCCCGAAGGCGTTTTTTGTAATCTCAGCCTTAATTATTACCTCTAAACATTGTGCTGCTAGGAGCAGGTGAGTGTGGCTGGAGGGAACTGGCAGGTATCCAGTGAATTTCTGTGCTTATTATCATGCTAGCTGCGTATCACAGAATGGAGTGTGTTTGTTTACTGTTTTTCACAACTTTGGTGACTGCAGCTCAGAAGGATCAGTAGTGTAGCCAGAAATCTCTAGTCAATTGGGAATTTGCAATATTCTAAATTCTAGATTAGTACCATTAAAAAGCATCTTTTTTCCCCGAGGGTTGCCATATATGATGATTTTGGTGTCTTTCATAGGCAATGTTGACACTATCATTTTCTTTTCCTCTAAATTCCTGTCAAACATCTTTTAAAATAGTTGCTTTTAGAAAATTTTGGAGTTCTGGAGTTTTGTTCTTGATATTTATTTTTTCAATTTTGCTTATATTGGTCTCTAGTGCTTCCAGATGTTAAGTTGCTTGTTAATATTTTATTTACAGTAAAATAATTGCCTTTTCTAACCCCTGATTTATCCCAAATTATTATCTTTAATTACAGATCAGTTTTATTCTTCATTTCATGATATGTCAGTGTGAAAATGAGAAATTGGAAATACAGTAAATTCAAAATGTCGATGTTCCAAGTGAAACAAAGGAATCCCCAACTGTAAGTTCCAGAAGGATTTTTTTCAAATTCTTGCTATTGATATGTCGCTGAAATATGGAAAATGATTTTCTATAAATAGCTTTTCCGAAGATAATTTTGTTTAAATGAAGAGATGGTGGAATGTTTTGTCTGATACCATTAAAACTAAACTCCTATAAGGCAGTTATGAACAGCATATCAGTAATCTTTTTAAGAAATAACAAGAAATCCTCATGCAAAGCTGTAAGTCTGCAATAGTTGTGAAATAGCAAATATAAACAACAAAACTCTTGTGTTATGACATTTCTTTACCTTCTTCCACCATCTCATCTTTAATCATGTAAAGCCTTTCCGTTAAAACCTCATCCGTTTTATTTCTGCAACAAGGAACCTGTTAGGAAAATGGAATGAAAATTAATTTCATGTAACACTGGTAATTCTGGTGGGTCCCATCTTGCTTCCTCTCCAGTTTGAGTGCCTTCCAGGTGTGCACTGAGCAGTGCAAGTAACATCTGGCACGTGGTCGTGATCTTGTTCACTGCCTGGAGGAGAATCATTTGCAGTCGAATGATTTGTTCAGAATTCTTTTTATTTAAATATGTGCACGAATGATGCTAAATACTTGTTTGAAAAAAAAAGTCCAGGCCAGATGAATTCATCCTAGCATGGAGGATAATGAAATTTGTGAGGATTCCTGCATCTCGTGAGAGATGCTAATGTGATGCATTGACAATACAGCAGAAAGGTATTTTCTCCACATGAGAGAAGTAGTGTTGCTGATCAGCCATTTTTTTAACCTCCGTCCTGGGATTATGATGATGTTTCCAAAAAAGACGTGACGAAAAATAATAACTTTTTTAATAAAAGGGAGATTTTTGTTATGTGCGTAAATGCAAATGTTTGTCTTATGCATAATGTAAATGTCCATGTAAATGGACCAGGTGGAGCCTTGTGTATAAGGCAAATTAAAGGCAAATAAGGCAAATTTCACCAAGCGCTTCTAGCAGCGGGCTCAGATTTGGCAGCCTGGAGCTGGGATGGGAAGTGGAAACAGAAGCCCTGCTATTCCTCCTGGAATGCTGTATCTCGAGCCAGCTCCATGGGAGTGATCCGAGTGTGTTTATTGCTCTGTGCTGATCTTTTTTTCTTGTATTACCATATGTAGAGCTGTGTCCCTGGCAGCTGCTGCCAACTGTCTTCCTTAGGGCTGCACAGGAGTCCCCTGCTGTCCTGTGGGACTCCTGGTTGTGTCACTGCATGATCTCTCTGCCTCGCTTATTGTGTGCGCTTCCAGAGGCACAGCCTGCCAGGAAGAGCTTTACATCTCCTTTACTTTCCCAGCTAGAGAGGAAGAAGGGGAAGGGAAGGGAGAGGAAAGGAAGGAGACCCAGGGAGACATATGGTGCCGGGCATCGTCGTGAGCTCTCTCTGCTTCAGTAGCTCCAGCTGCAAAATGAGAATATCTCTGCATTTTGGTGGGGTTAGTTTTGACTGTTCACA
>JAVCKT010019992.1:0-14464 GCA_032273925.1 Rhynchotus rufescens | reverse complement strand
AAAGCATTATTCCAATTGCCCTATGACTAATAAAAATGATTATGAAAAGAAAAATATGTGCATTTTCCTCTCTCTTTATAGCCAAGGAATTTGCATGCTATAATAATGGCTGCAAATTTAATGGACTTTAATGAAGCAGAAAGCCCAGACATCTCTGAATGTGGTAGTCTTTCCCTCATACCACTTCACCTTTCATGGGTGATGCAGCAGAGTGAGAAGATTGCTTAGGAAAGGACACTTCCTATGTTTGTGGGGGATATATCAAGAACCGAAATGAGCACAGGAGGAAGAATGCTACTCCTCCTTCAATATTATAAGCATTTAGTCCCTGTTTCATAGAGATCTGGTCTACAGCATGGATTTCAGCATGCTCAAAACCCTACTGTGTCAGGCTCTAGGGATGACAACCTTTTAGCCATTCATATCTTTGGTTCTAGGACCAATAAGAATATAGAGTATTTAACGAATGGCAAACATTACTAAACAGAACAATCCAAAGGCTTGACTTAATCAAGACCTTACTTGCTATACCACCAAGCCTCTCTGAAGAGCTAGTGCAGACTTGGCAGAGATTCACAAAGCAGGGAATGATAATGGGAGTGATAATTTTGCAGTCTTACAAAGAGAGAACACAGACACAAATTTACTTTCGAAAAGGAATGAGCAGGAGGAACTAAGCTGCAGGTAAACTGGAGTCCTGAGAGTTCTAGGAAAGAGAGAGCAAGGACTTGTCTTAGCTGTTTTCCAACACAGGAACATGGAAAACATCAGCGCATCGTTATCACGCTGAGTGCCAATCTCAGGAGAATCTCCTTTCCTGCATGTTAAGAACTCCGTGGATCTCTCCTTCCATGATGTCCAAGGCTTTTAACTCAAAAACAAGAAGAAATTTGACATGTTTATGAACATCAAGAATGTGCCACATTAAAGATAAAAGAATGATTTATAGAATATTAAATCTTTCTAATACCAGATGTAAATAGATGTGAATAGACCTCAGCTATTAAAATGGAGAGTGGAGGGATTCATGCAGTCAGTTTAGTCTATAATGGGCACAGTGAGGAGTCTTACACTTACTTCTTTTACCTAAGAAAGCAGGTAAAAGTGAAAAACCTTACGAACTATCAGACTGGAATAGACCCACGTCCAGCAAAAACACACAAAAGCTTGATGGTGTGAGAAGATGGAAAACTGCAAAGCAGGATCAAGACAGAATTCAGGGTACAGCACTGTAGTTGGTGGCTCTCTGTTTTCAGCATGTGCACCACCATATGACTATGTAAAAGTTATTAGATTTCTTTTATGATTAATTTCATCAATTAACCTAATAAGGTATTTCCATTCTGTGACAAGAATGGCACAGCCAGTAATGTACAAGTCAGTATCAGCCTGTCAGAAATAGATACAAGCAAAGAATGAAAGGTTAATATTTGTGAGGAACTAATTTTCTTACCAAAAAAAACCTCTTTTATAGTAATTAAAACTACAAGGATTTGCATTGCATCATCAGTCAGTCCTGTAAGAAAGAAAGAAAGAAGCAGGGAGGGGGAAGCAATGGATGATTTGATGTTATGTTTCAAGTCTTTCTAGATTAAACATTTTGATTTTTCTGAAGTGCTTCAAAAAATGTACTCACATTTGATAGACAGTATCTGAAAAAAGTACTGCATCTGCTCCAAATTGAAATGGATGCTGTCAGTAAAGCAAGGAAAGAATATATTCCATTTGTCTTCATCTAAAACTCTCAGGTTTTTGGGCACACAATTAACATGTCAGTATCTCAACTTCAGCTAACAGAGTGCATTGGGAGGCTTTTTAGAAGACTTTAATGTCAGCTTTACCCTTTCCCAGTGTAGCCTTGGAGAGCTGACTATCTGCATCACAGAGAGCATGGCTCTATAAAGAAGTATTTCCAACCACCCAGCCTATCTACAAACAGATCTGTCAAAACCAATCTTCTTGCATACCCATTTTTATCCCATTATGTTAACTTGTCCCAGTAGTCCTAGCACTCTAAAGACCTACAGGAATAGGCAGCTCCTTTCATGTGGCTGAGTTGTTTATATTCCAAAACTGAGCAACTGAAGCACTGCAAAAGACAGAGTTTTCCAAGTCTTGGAAATTTTTTTTTTCCTCTTAAATGCAGACTCTGCAACTAGGGAGAATCATGTTCCTTCAAAATCAGACCCCAGTCAACTTCCTGGTCCAACTTACACTATTCTTTATGACTGAGGGTGACAGAATAATGACGCTTGATCCTCCTGACTGTCTATTTTGTCCTTATATGAGACAGAATTATAGCTGTCAAAACAGGGAAGAGGAAAGCCAAGCAAGAGCCGCGAGTTGAGGTCTTGCTGCAGGTCAGAGAAAGATTCTTCGGAAGACAGAACAGAAAGTTCTTGGGCACAAATATTGTGTATATGCAGGCATGAGAGCTTCGTCCTGGGGAGGGGAGGGACAATACATCACTTTTAAGCAGAGCCACTCTTGTGCCTTTTCAGTCCCAGCTTAGCAACTAAATCCTTCCTAGGCATTTCTAGTCTGAAAAGAAAAAAAAAAAAAAAAAGACTCATTGACTTCTGCAAAGGGCTGGAACACTTTGGCAAAAATATCGAGTTTTTAAGAAGCTGATAAAACCCATCTGAGATGATTTCTATCATCTAGTTCAGCAGCGTGGGTGGGACTCAAAACGAATTGACTGCTGGTCCTCTTCTACTCCTCTCCTGCCGTTTCACTGCTTGATGCTCGATAGGAATTACAGCACAAGATGGAAAGAAGGCCATGATGTTGACAGGATTCAGTCTGTGTGAAACAACGAAGAATACAGGGAGCAATGAAACACAGTGTCTAATATACCAAAGTACATAATTCAGAAGCACAACGGTAAGGAACCAGGGTGGAATATGACAGGCAAAATGAGTAGGAAAGCTAGGTGCTCAGGAACCAGAGTCATTCCTGGAGAAGAACAGCAGTTTCGGATACCCTCATGACAGACATCTGTGAGCCCTACTACATTCTTGCCATCCTCCTTCAGGCACCAGATTCCCAGTGTTGAACTCAGCTTAGGCCGGCAAATTCTCCAGCAGGACTATTCATATGCTGAGAGGAGCCGCAGAGTGAAATGCAGAATGAAACAAATGCTTCTCCCATTCTTGCAGCACTGATCTCTTGCTTTTATATAAGCTCGCACAGGAATCATGCCATGCTTTTTTTCTATTCTTCCCATCCCTTTGCTAGCATTGTTCCAGGATGAGGATATATAATTTTCTCCTATGTGGGTACATAGTGTATGACAGCTTAGCATGGGTGGGTTCTTCAACGGACAGAGCTTGCTCCCACTGCAACTGTTCTTCTGTAGCTCAGTTTTACCATGAGAGAACAATAATACTGTGGCTTCGCTAATTTAGCTTCTGAACTTCTGAATAGGGGAAAGGGAAGAGGTTTCAGTATTTAGAATAAAGATGAATTATATTGGAGAAAATGATTTAATGCAAATGTTCCAGAACAGAGGAAGGAAGTCTTCTGGAGTCAGAATAAAACAGACAAGACAGAAAAAACAGTTAAGTCTCTCAAGGCAATTAATAATGTCTTTGGACACACTGATGTCTAATTGGAATACTATAGCCATAGTGGTCATCCCAGTTCAAAACATTGACTACAGAGCTGGCACAATAACTGTACGATAAACAGAACAATAAAAGACCATGAAAACGCTCATGATGAATCAGAAAACAAAATGTAGAATTGCTCAAAACCACAAATTTTTACTAATTTTATATAAAGAAATGGTTGAGTGCCAATCAGTTATTTTTGCTGATATATATATATCAGTTATTTTATATTTAAATCAGTTATTTTTGCTGATTAATGCAAACAAAAGAAAACAGTCCAGAAAATCAAAGGTGGGAAAGTAAGAAACAGAAAAGTAACTCAGAGCATACTTTTCTACATCTACATAAATGAGTTCAAGCACAGTCAACAGTTCCCCAAGAGGGAAAAAACTTAAGAGGGCTCTTGACATTTACTTCAATAGAGAATACCCAGAGATTTCAATTACAGCAACAATACTGTAGCATATGTATTAAACTTTGTTCATCGGCTTGAAAACTAGTAGTTAATCATTAAAGATCAAGTGATGCAATAAGATCTTCCACACCTGCTTCCATAGGCTTCTCATACTTTGCTTTGAAGCAGTTTGTTTGGGCTTTGAATCAGAATAGAAGCCCGTTTGAGATTGGTCTGATCTTCTTGTGAATCACCTTGTGAAGTCTGTCCCCAGAGAGATCCTTTAAGCATAACCACAAGGTAAATTATTGACAACCAGGAGAAAAGACAACTCTCAGGATTTGCTCAGTTTCACTGTACTACATGCACATGTGAAGGGAAAAAAACTCCCTCAACGTTTTCAAGGTAGAGTCTGCTCCCCCAATACTGTAAATCCTTACAAGTTCCCTTGCCTTTCACGTTTAATGTTTCCAAGGTGAATGACACGTTGAAAATAAGGGTAGCTGACATATCTGCCATGTACGTTGAGTCGATGCAGCGCACCTCCAGACATTCCCCAACTCTACCTCAACAGAAAATATTTGACAAAAGCTTTCAACTAGCCTGTTTGAATAAAACTCAGTGATCTTCCTTGCTTTCATCACTGCTCGCTTTGTTCTTTGCGGTGTGGCACAGATAGCAGGCAGAGGCTCTGGGAAAGGTGAGCTGAGCCCTTCACAGTCGCAGGAGACATCTGAATGCAGCACAGCAGTCTCCACGGCCACATGGACTCATCAATGAGACTTGAGCACATAGCCAAGGGGAAAGGATCCTGCATAGCATCTGTCCACTGCAAGCGCCAAGAAAGCATAAGTCAGACCGCCTTTCTTCCCACAAAATCTGTAGATTGTCTAAAAATAAAAAAAAGGCAAAATAATAATAATAATGTAGAATTTTCAAGCAAAGTTCATGCCTCAGACCTCAAATCAAGAGGCAACATGAAGACTTGACAGTCTCTTCTACGGAAGAGGAAAATAAGAGAAGATAGAAATTCTCATTTAATCACATTTTTCTTTCCAAGAGCTAGGGAGTGGAAAGTCTGTAAAGAGATGAATACAGCTGCTGACACTCTCACAAAAGTTGTACTTCACAGACACCCACTGGAATATTTCATGTGAACCCAGGTATCTATCAGTTTTTAGCACTCCTGCAGCATAGATGCAGTGAATTGCACTGTTAGTCTGCAGATACTGCGTTATTGGATAGAGTTTGTTTTCACCCAAGTCACTCCAAAAACATAAATTAAATATTCTTGCTCCAGCACAGAAGGGAAAACCAGACGCTAAATTATTTGTTTACAAAATAAGTAAACTAAAGTCCTGTCATCTCTGTAGTTCTTTCCATTACGTAAGGCTGAGTGTGATAAGAATATCCAGCAAGAAAAGGCCATGTTGGCTCCAGCTGGATTTACCAACGGCCTTTAGCAACGCTTTATTGCCGAGGGATTTAGCAGTTGCCTCGGGCAAGCCTTTGTCACAAGGGCAGCTTGCAGATAAATACTGTTGTGTCCCCAGGGCCAAAGCAGATGGAGGCTTCGTATCTGCTGCAGCCCAACAGGTTTCTCTGCCTGTGAGAGCCCTCTCAGGTTGGGCTCCCCAAACGCACACCGGGTAGCCAAAGAGCAAGAGGGACTGCTGTTGGCTGAAGAGATTATCTGATGAAGCTCCGTGGACCTGAGCTTAGACACAACTGCATTTTTAAATAGCCATTCTAATTATCAACTACCGGGACTATGAATCAGGTTGGCCAGGACAATACTTCAAAATTTGTTCACACATAGGCTTAGCAGAAGCTCCTTTTATTTTTTCTTTGGTTTTTACTTCGTTTCAATAAGACGAATAGTCCAAAGGACCCAAGGAACAGCTCAAAAGATGCAGGTCTTTGGCAGAGTTTGGGAACAAGTCCATAGTTTTGACACTCTCTCATTCACACTGAAGCTGTCAGTGATTAGCCTGTGGTTATCAAAATGTTTAGATCAAAAATCAAAAGAGGAAATTTAGGATTTCAAACATTAAACTTGGCCATTCGAAATGTTATTTTTGTACAGTAAAACAGAAATGCATTTCAATTAAAACATTTTAAAAGTTTTTTCTCTTTTCCAATAATGTCAGAATAGTAGTTTTCTAGAAAGAAGATGGTCCGGCACAAAATACTATCGAAGCAGTAATTTAGTGAAGCATTATGATTCCAGCACTGCCTTTATCTGCAGAAAGTATCAGAGTTCTTCTTGACCAACGTTACTTTGGGGAGTTTGTTTTTTTTTTAAATATAGACATTCAATTCTAGCCTCACAATCTGTGAAGGCAAAACAGGCTGTTGCATCTGCTGAACTGAGTAACAGATCAACTTCTCTGCTAAAGTTAATGTCAAAACTTTTTGACTCAAGATAAACACTGACACACAGCAATCTCTAATTCACTCGTCATCTGGAGAATAAAAGACAGAGAGGCATATACTATTCATCAGTGTTTATGCAACTGGTATCCTTCCCTGGGTCTTCTGCCTTCTGTGAGAAGTATCAGTCCTGCTTCAGTTTAACAATTTCCCAAGAAAACAACCAAGAAAGTCATCAGAATAGGACAACACTTGCCAGAAGTGATAGAAACTTGAACAAAGTCTGTGGAAGCCTGACAGCTGGTTAGACTTGGCCTAATATGACAATAGAGCAGAAGCAAAGGAAAGCAATGGCTGAATATGCAGGGAATAATCTCATCTTACAAATTATTAAGCTATGCAGCACCATGCACAGAAGCTGATCACACAGTCTGCTTTCCCCTAGAACTATTTGAAAGTAAAAAAGCTGTCATTGTAAGAAAATATCTTTCATTAGAGTTATCTAACACTGCTTGGACATTAGCTATTAAAAAGGGGAGAAAGCATTTTCTTCCCCAGCTGTATACAAGTCCCATGATTTATATTCTTTACAGCATTTTTATGAGCTTCTTTAGCACATCATCCAGCGTAATAACAGCATGGTAATTGTGTTGGCTGCATGTCCTGGCACTTAATTATAATCCTGTCATTGTCATTTGCCAGCTTGTCTAACAGAATAACCTTGTCATGTGGCTGACATCCAATTAAGGAAAAGGGGGGAGAGGGAGTGAAAAATAATATAAATATGATATCAGTATAAAAGACACCGGCTTGATTGTTCCGTGATAAAGGTCCTAAAGTCACAACTCTGCACGACCGTGTCCGTTTTCATCTGCAGTGTTATTGCTTCAGTTCTGTGTATAGAAGAAGGATCTTCTGGAATACAAACAGTTTTCTTTAAGAAACCCCGTATTTCCTTTTTATGGCACAAAATAAGCCAAACTCCAGCCTAGCTCTGGGCAACATGGGCTATCATCCCCTGAATGGAGGTTCTCCCCTTCATCACATGCAGATACGGTCTCAACTTTAAAATAATTTCCATCTCTGTAAAAGGGCTTGCAGAGGATTGAGAGGGAACACATGGACTGAGAATGACTTGCCATCTCAGTGAAGTTTAAAACACAGTCAGAAAGTAGTAAATAGTCTTTAAAAAGCCTGGTTTTAATCCTCTCTATCTTTTTCTCTGGTTTCTTTTCTGTCTCTCCATCCCTGCTCCTGCTGAGTAGCAGAGGATTCACAGCTGGGGAGGCAGTTGGCAACCTCCATCCAGTGCATCCTTACACACCAGCTCCCATACAGCCCGTGCCACTGAAATCCAGTTGAGAAAATCCGTATTGCTCACCCACTGCCTCAAGGGGACTCGGCACATTCCAAGAACCAAATCCAGCCTTAAAGCAGTGTCTCTTAATCAAGGCATCTGACACGCAGAACTAAATTTATTTTTTTTTTTATCCTACTTGTCTCTTCTATCAAGGACATCTCAGGGAAGCACTTGACTATTTGCCTTAGGAGCAGCTGCACAGGCAAGTTACAAGCAATGGGGCATCAGCTGTGCTACAGCAACTATCACCTTGTGTTTTTAGCTTGCACGTGGGCTCTTATAGCAGCTCAGTTCACACATCACAACTTGTTAACCCATTTATTTGTGCCTGAGATGTTAGTCACAAAAAAATGAGGACATCCTCTTTAGCACAGTTGAAGAAACCAAATACATTTTTTGTAGGATCACAGCCGGATATTATTAAATGTTCACTATCAAACCATGTAGCTGAGAGTCTGAAGCAGCAAGTGGACACTACACAGTTGTGAGAAGATTTCTGCCCTTGAGACATCAATGAAATCCAAGACTGGTCACTGATGTGTACTCAGTGTCCTTTTCCATAGTGATTATTTATGTACCTAACATTAATAAGGAGATAAAAAAGGCTTCTGAAAAATGATATAACTGTAAAAGAATAAACTTTCAGAGCTGTAAGACACTAGGACTCATGCAGACAAGCATGAGCTATTTAGACAAAAGCTTGCCGTAAGAAATCTCTTCTCAGGAGAAAATGTCCTCTCATACCTCTTCTTTCATAGCAGAGGAAGACATTTGAGCAATGATCCCTTCCGTATGCACCATCTTCTCTTGTCTTATTCCTCACTTATCCAGTTTTACTAGTGCTAAGCCCCAGGGTTTGACAGGCTTTTGGACACAGACAGAAAAGCAGGCAATGAGAGCCGCATGGCACTGCCAGTCATTGCTTAAAGGCTGTTTAATTTGGCGTAGTTGCATTTATTTATCTCAGAAAGCCTTAGTTGTTAACTGCAACAAACAAAACCCAGAAAACAAAGGAAAAAAGAAACTGGAATTAGAGTGAGTAGTCTGGTAGTTTGTTAGATCCAGCTTTCCCATTGCTTTAGTTGACGAAGGTGGAGAGAGAGAAGGTCCTGTATCCTCTACAGGCTGCAGATGCAGCAAGACAGTTTTCCTTTTTCCTTCTTTCCAGGACCAATCACAGCTTTGTTCTGAATTCTAAAACACTTGTTTCTCTCCCCAAGTTGCTCATAAGAACTCATGTGATGTGCAGAGTCGATGGGCCATGGCGACTGAGAGGGAAACTCCATGCAGGAACACTGAAGTCAGTGGAGTGTGAGAGAGAGAGAAGAAAGGCTTGTTTCCTCCTTTCCACACAGCAAATCTCATGAGGGTAGAGTCACTGAATCAAAGCTGAACTTATTTGCTGAAGACACTCAAGGTAAAAGCAGTAAAGTCAGAGAAAAAAATGGTAATCCCCAGATAGCTCTTCCTAAGGCAAGGCTGACATCTACATCTGAGTATCTACATCTTCTGGTAGTCTCTGGCGTGGTGGGACACCAAGGAATGCATTGAGGACTGGCAGAGTAGAGAGGCCACAGACCAGATTATCACACATACAGCCCTGGGTAAGCGTCACTGCCTTTGGAGCAGCACACAGCAAGGATCAGATCTTGCCAGGTCCTACTCCCACATGGGTCACCATGACCATCCCTGAACGGACCAAAGCTTGCGCAGCTCAGTGTCTGCAGCACAAAGACAGTCACACAGCCACACGCTGCTGTGCTCTGTCAAGGAAGCTGCATGGCACGAGCAGGTCTCCTCATCAACTTCCAGCAAGAACTGCTGCAGACTGCAGCTGTCTGCAAGGCTGGAGGTTCAGCAATGTTGGCTGCCTGACGAGCATCAGGGAAGGAGAAAGTCTTCAGAGTGGCCAATCACACAAAAGGTCTTTTCCCCTCTAAATAAAAAGTTTTCCCTAAGCATCAGTGGCTGACGTCTCCATTCCTCAGCAGCAGTACAGTATTTTAAGTAGCCCAGGAACTGAGCTTTCCCTTACAGCTCCCACAGCCAGCAGCTTCCCTGCTCTAGAAAATCCATCTTGGCTCTTGGTTCCACACTCAGTAAATGCAAAATGAAATAGCCAATGCAGGAGCAGCCTGTCATATCCCAGGGAAGCTCTGAAGAGTCGCTAAGAATAGTTTCCTCCTACTTCTTTTTATTTTTTAATTTTTTTTTTTTTAGGAGGGAGGGAAATATGTAGCTTTAGTGGAAGCTACACTATGATGCTATAACCTGCACTTACATTGATTTATGAGTGTGCACACTGAGGTTTGCATCAGCCTAAGCAAAGAAATTTAGAAGTTTGTGTTAGTTTAATTGGCTCAAGGTTTCTTGCAAGCAAGGCTTAAACGCTGAGAGGCTGCTCCAGGAGCCTGGCACGCTGAGTTATTCATCTGCTGTTTCAAAGGCACGTGCCCATGTTGATGTCCTCTGTGCCTGCTGAGCAGCATCACTTACTTCAGCAGTTCATCTTCATCACAAGCTGCACTTGTGATGATTGTGGACTCCACTCCAGGTGGTCAGTCATATTTCCAGTGAAAATTCATATTTTCACTGAAGAGGCAGGTGCCTCAGCTGGAATCACTTCATTTATAAAATATCCCCGAGAGCCATTCTTTTCTTAGCAATTGAAATATTAAATCATTAGAAAGCCAGGTTGAAGTTTAATTTTCATACAACTTTGCTGCTGCCAATATGGATCCAAGACCAGGCTTCATTAATACCCCAGTCCTAATACACAGTCTTTAATAAAAGCTTTTGATTTAGACCATCTCAGCTGGTAACTTGATTTTCTCGTTATTCATCAGTTCTTTCTGTCCTGCAAACAACTTCCCTTTCCTCTGGTATAACCTAAGTACCTTAATTAAATAGATATGAGCACAATTACATAGCTGCTACTAGGGGTGAGCACACAAGGCTGTGAAAAATAGTATCTCTTATGCCACTTCTCTCATGCTCATTTGCAGATCTGAACAGGAGCCAAGTGTTTCACAAACATACTATTATTGCCATCTCACAGCAATTTCTATGTAATATTGTAATAAGTGAAGTCACTAAGCAGGCATTTCTAAAATACAACAAAATATTCTTAGGCTTAAAATACTGTCATATATATAGCTAATAAACACTCTGAACATAACTCTATGTTACACCCTGAAATCGTTCTTCCCTTCTAGCCAGAAGCATTCTCCTGGAAAACCACCAATGATTAGATGCTGAGGTGGGTAGAAAACAGATATTAGTCTTGGTCAAATAAAAAATAAGGATAAAAAAAAAACCTTATGAAAGACAAATTTCATCCAGCTTAAAAGAGCCTTTACAAGTTCTCCATAGCCATTGTTTAGCAGTGATTTCCCTTATGTGCATTTCTGTTTCATATGATAATCCCATCTGATTTAATTCTACCTGGAAAGACAATGACTGAATGGAGCAAGGGCTTTACTTCAATCCCGGCATGCTGAAACATGAGATAGTTCATTAAAGAAGTCATTCTCTATATACTTCTACAAGACCTTAAAAATGCCCAGCTCTTACAACATTGCCCATCCAAAATGTACAATTTCAAGTAGCTTGGAAAAAGCACCTGCTTTTTACCTATTCCATTTCATGCCTTGAACGATACATTCCATCTATTTAGAGATCTCGTAAGAAATGTTCACCCATCCGCTAACTATTCCTGAAACTGAACTGCAACCTCAGCCAAGGCATTTTCCTCAGCTCCATAGAAATCCTATTAACCAGAAGTATCAATTAAAACGTAAGTGACATCAACACACACACTGTTCTGGAGTGAGGTGAAAGAAAGAGGAAAAACAAAGCAAAAAAGGAACAAAATGGAAGGAGCTGATCACTCTGGCAACATAGCCTGGGTAAATAAGCAACCTGGCTGCCCTTGGGCAGATCAGCAAGGGTAGGATACAACCACCAACTACTATGTAGATGAACCACCATGTAGATGATGCTAGGAAGCAACTCTCTATCCATCTGGAATAGAGAAGCTTTGTCATTAGCTTAAATTATCTCACAGTAAAAGAGGAAAGACAACTTAAAGCAAAGCAGTTTTCAACAGCAATTGTTCTTGAAACTATCATTTCAGCTTTTGCACTGAGGTCTTGCTGAACATCTCTCACAGTGAGTCAGTCTCCCCCTCCTAAAGTTCGGGAAGTTCTTTTTGCTTTAACCTTGTGTTGAGAGTCTATTCTGTTTCTAGCTCTTTGATGTTGAAAGTATTAATAGCCCCCAGCACCCTTGTATTTGTTTTTACCCTGAGTGTTTAAGGGAGCTTTCTGCAACAGATCCAGGCAAAAGCCTCTCATTTAGCAGATGGAGATCAAAGTTAATTTGCTCCTATCAAAGGGTTTCACAAATACACAATTAAAAATATATCCTTTCCACTTACAGTGGCTTTCTTGGAACTGCGAAGGAGTGCGGCAGGAACAGAACAAGTATGCCCTATATCAGATTACTCTTTGATACTTATCCAAGTTTGGGATCCTGTCTCTGGCCATGACCAGTAGACAGAAAATAAAGCAGAAGAGACCTCAGTGCACAAATGTGGTGGATGCCATCTTTTGCTAAGCATCCTGCATGAACCTTTGATCACGTCTCAATACCCCAGATCTATATCCTTAGATATGTTGTTTCAGACTCCCTTACAGAAGATATAATCATCTCTTTATGCTGGAAAGCCTTGAGTACATTCAGCACGTTTACAGTAGACAGAGATGCAGGAATTCACATGTTCTCGTGCCGCAGCCTAGATGCAGACTTAGTGGCAAGCTTACCTCAACACAGGCTTCTAGGATATATTTTAGGCACACAAGGTCCCTAACATGTGCTACTGAAAAGAATTAGACCCAGTGCCATCACGGGGTATGGTCGTCTAGTTACTAGAATTACTCACAGAGGTAGAGCTAGCCATCTGTGTGCGAGTGGGTGCACATTTGTGTGTGCTGTTATGCCTGCTAGGATGCCTTTTGGGAACAATTGTGCAACTCTCTGCACCGGAGAGTGGAGGAAAATATATCAGGACTCTCTTTTTTCTTTGCTTTTTTTTTTTTTTTTTTTAAAAAAAAATTTTTTTATCAAAATACCCACCATAATAAAACTCTCTTTGGTAATGATCCCTGTAGCCAGGAGGCAATTTCCAGGCTTGAATCCAAGCACAGAAGGCTTAGCACTTCTGTATTAACCTTTAGCACAGCTCTCGCCATTCTGCACTTCGCCACTCACACAGTTTTCCACTGAGAGTCACAATTCTCCTGGAGGAAGAAGGAAAAAGCCAACAAACCTGAGGTCTGCTTTCTTTCATAAGAAACCTAGGACTCGCTCTTTTATTTGATAGGTGATTTTATAAATGTCTTGAGATTTGCAACCCAGATTTCACAGATTTCTTCATCTTTCATAGTTGAGAACGATCTTGTGGTATTTTTTCACTTTTCCCTGGAGTAACCAATGAAATACTTTCCACTTTATTCTTAAAAGAGGGACTGTGAATTCTTTAATTTTTAAAGCTACTTTCCAATTTTGTTCTGAATGCTTCATCTAGTACCAAGAGAAGAGGAGCACTCAGCACAGATTCTACTTGAGAGCTGCCTACCCCAACAAATGTTTTGTATGTCCTGTAATCACAACTTGCCATCTGATATTCAAAGAGCTGCCTTAGCTGCATATGAACTACACATACATAGGAGAAACTAGAGATTGGGAGACGATTCACAACGAAAACACTTTATTCCTGAACAGTATGTACCTGAATCTACACCATATAAGAAAGGGTAGCTGATCACGAGCCATCAGCAGAGCTGACCTTGCTTTAGAAAACGTAGGCTAGATCCTTTTCTAGGATATTTTTAGCCTAGTTTCCTATGAAAAATATTTGCATAGTTTTGCTGCTATCTTGGTCCTTTTAGTGCAATCTTTAAAAACAAAAACAAAAAAAAAAGATTGGCTAAATAATAACTACGTATTATGATGGAATAGATGTCTTGTAGGCACGTAATGCTCTCTTCAGTCTCCTACATATCACGAGACGGACTGAAGATACCTAGATTAGTATCTGACAAAGAAAAAGCTTGAACGTAGTAGTTGTTCCTTTCCTTTCACAAAATGGATCAGCAAAGCGCCCTTTATTAAAGGATATGAGGCATGTATGAAAAAAAAAGCATCAGGTAGACTTCTACATGCAGGACTGACAATTTCTCCATTCAGTTCTCAAAAACAAATCAGAATACAGATATATTTTAGGTAATAAGTTTCTTTACTAATTAGTCCTTAAGGCCTGTCTATCAGAGTGTTGTGACAGCTACTAAATTGCAATCTTGGTCCACCTCTTTGCCATAGACAGCGTGCAGAAGAGATGGGACACTGTTGAGCTGGTGATTCAAAGTACGGGAGCCCTGATTTTGTTATTGTATACCCCAGCCGTGGACACCGAAGACGTGTATTGAAGATGTATCATTCCAGGACTCTCCACAGAACAGCCCCTTCCTTCCCCTCACTTTAGAATCTACCTTCTGCAAATGTTATTGTGCTCCCCAGCGTCTTGTGGAAGTCCCTTGGCTGGAGACAGCAAAGTTCACACCTTTGCCAGCAGGTCAAGCGAGGTGACTCTGCCCCTCTACTCAGCTCTGGTGAGGCCGCACCTCGAGTACTGTGTGCAGTTCTGGGCCCCCCAGTATAAGAGGG
>JAVCKT010019991.1:2299-16712 GCA_032273925.1 Rhynchotus rufescens | reverse complement strand
TAATGCAGAAAGCTAAATTTACCCCATTAAATGTATTGGAACATTTATTTTCTTCTTTAGTTAAACAGCACAGCATTAAAATAGCTCTACTGAAGCTGCCTGGTACTGGTACTGCTTAACAGTGAGTTGAGAGAGCACTCTGGACACAAAGCCTATCTTGACGTTGAAGATCAGCATCTGCAGTTGGCAGTAGTCAGGCTTTGCTGTGGCTTTCACTTCTGACAGTAAAGTTTGAATGTTCTGGTCCAGTTTTAGAGTTAACTTTTGTATCATGTGGATTCACTGAAGACAGGATTTCACAGGCATGTAAGTACTCACATTTCCTCAGCTCTAAAATGCTGGGATTTTATACAATCTGATCAGAATTGTTGGTGTAGAAGTCCTTGGTCTTCTCCTCTTTGCTTTTCCTTCTCCTATATACTTGTACACAGACAAGTATGTCTGTATGCATACTTGCAAACCCAAATTCTTCTAGCCACGTGCAAGTTTCTCTCTGTTCCTTCTCAGGTAGTTATAAATTGTCTTCTTTGTTCATGGTGATTTAATAATAAAAAGCAGGAAAAAACACGAGCTGCACAAACTTGGATGCAACTTTAGTAAAAGCCAGTAAACTCAAATGTGTTGTCTGTCCTTTGTGTATTTCAGGCGCAAAATATTTTACAGATTTAAGTTGAGACTCCTGCTGATACTGTTAGTGTTTTTATAAATTTGTGTCAAAACATTCATATTATTTTAAAGATATTACACATATTGTCAACAGGTGGCTCCCTTTGAATGCCATGGAGAACACATTTCAGCTACCACACTCAGTCTTACTGTGTTTTTAGGGTTTAGATTGTGGTTTTTGCTTTTTTCTTCCCCATTTGTTCATTCTCAGGACTTCAGTGGGTCCTGTGAACTATAGATATTTTGGGATTTAATCTAAGGATTAATAAATCTAGGGATTTAAAATGCTTTATTGAAGGATGTTACATTAGATTTTTGTTGTCTTATTTGTGTACTGTCCTTCCCTCCCCTGTCCTTCCTAGACAGAATCTCGAAAAAATTATTCTGGCAGAATCTATTGGCATAGAATTATTCCAATCATTTTTACAGAATCACAGAATGGTTGAGATTGGAAGGGACCCCTAGAGATCACCCAGTCCAACCTTCTTGCTCCAGCAGGGACACCCAGTGCATCCAGGTGGGTTTTGAAGATCTCCAGAGAAGGAGGCTCCACAGCCTCCCAGGGCAGCCTGTGCCAGGGCTCTGTCACCCGCACAGGGAAGAAGTTCCTCCTCACATGGAGATGGACCTGCCTGTGTTGCAACTTATACCCATTGCCCCTTGTCCTATCACTGGACACCACAGAGAAGAGTTTGGCCTCATCCTCTTCACACACATAGAGTGAAGGTAAAATGACATCAGGAATCACATTGTTGGTACCTAGCAGGGACACGTGTCAGTGTAATCATGGCAGACCTGAGGTGATCAATGAGAGATGCGTTAACTGCTGTCAGGATGTTGGGTGTTGCAGTCAGGTGGTGCTATAGGAGAGGGCTCCGTGTCCTTTGGCAGCGCAGCAGCCCCTAGGAAGCGCGACAGGCAGTTCTGAAGGACCCCGCCAGCCATGAGCCCAGGGCAGTGATTGTTGGGCCTCAGTAAAGTCTCAAAGCGACATCGCTTTAGTTCGTGCAGGAGCGTGTGATGTCAGTTCAAGGACATCCATGCCAATAGAGCAAACTCCTCATTACTTATGCCCCTTTGTGCTGTCTGGTAAAAGTCAGTGATCTGTCACTTCACCTTCCTCTCATTATCTTTAGTTTTGCTTCTTTAGTTTTATGTCTTAACTTGAATTAATGTTTGCAAAACACTCCGAAGATGAAGAGCATTATATAGCTGCTTTGTATGATTATTTTGTTCCATGTGGTATAGTTTCAATTAAGCCCAGTAATTAACTAGTACTAATTCAATAACAAGCAGAAATGGCAGGATCTCTTTCTCTTCTTAAACACTAGAGACTTCAGGGAAGGATCAGGAAGAGATGGGATGAAGCAGTGGATAGATATTCTTACGGGTTTTACTTGATCCATATTAACCTCATCGTCTACTTGCTAATTACAGTAATTTTAATATGCCAACGCCTTCATAAAAGTAAATTTTGAGATCCACTGCTTTTAGCTGGGAAATCCAGGAGCATGGAGGGAAGTAGTTACACAACTACCTCCTGGTGCTACTGAATTGCAACACTTGCCCCCTGCTCCTCCCCCCAGCAATTACCATTTTTGTTTTTAACTAATCAGTGATGATGAAAAATGATGACTAAAAATGAGTTATAGTCAGCTTGCTGTGTGAATGCAGCCTCGAGCGATGTGTTGTCATGACTCTGTGCTATTTACTTCAAGCTCTGCACCTTGAACTGGTAGGAATAAAAGATTTTCTTTCCACTGCTAAAGGAGTACCTCAAATATGAGAAGTGAAGATTCAGAGCTTAGAAAGCAAATAAAATTGAACTATTATTTAGAACCCTGTCCATTCAAGTCAGCTTTGTGATTTGATGCAATGCGTAAGTTTCAAAAGTGATGGCTGCTGGAAGCAGCTGGTCACTTAAGTCATGGTGCTACTCACATTAAATCACAAAGCTGACAGTCGGTGCTCAGCACAGGAGCTCAGTCTGCCCTTCCCTGCCTTGTTCTGGCTTCTTAGCTGGCCAGATCAACCCATGGAGGAGAGGCAAGGGGGACGGTGAAGGGAGCTTGCAAACCAGCTGGCGTGTCAATGGGCTTACTGGTTGGGTGTGGTACGAACCCAGCTTTGCTGAGCTCCCCCTAAAGAGCTGAGTAAGTTTAACAGGTGGACTCTGAATTGGTAGAAACTGCTGCACGGAAGCTTGGGGGTGCTCAGATTGCTTGTGTTTTGGTAATGGAATATCGTCACTGCTGTCTTCAGAGAATCAGCAAGTTCCCCCAGCCCACGCAGCTGCTGCAGCCACCACAGTGGCTTTACTGAGCAGTCCTGTAACATCCCTGCCCCAATTCCTGTAATCCTACTGGTTGCTGGGAAGGGCAGACCCAGTGTCTCTCTAGCTCGCTGGGTTCAGGGAGCAAACAGCAGCAAATAAGTCATCTGTTACTGAGCAGAAAGTACCTGTTGGAACCTGACTGCACAATAGCTGCAGTCTGATTTCTCTAGCTCCTTGTTTCTCATATTTATAATTCTCAGTTATAAAAAAGGTCTTATGTATGAATGTATTCTAATTCATATCATTTCATAGTGCACTAATAGGCAGCAAAACTTCTTTTGTGCACGCACATCAATTACTTCACAGCAAGTTAATGTACTTTTTCACATAGGTGTCACTATTTAGAGATAGCAAATTTTGCATATATTCTTATCTTATTCCTAATCCTGCAGGTCTCATTTGGCCAGCTGATGGTTGCTAGCCTCGCTGTTGTTAGTCTGCCAGCATGACCACTGTGCATCATTTTATCTTAGCACAGGGCCTCTGCAGTCACTGACAGCCTCCTCACTAATTGCCATGCATAACTTCTGTAATCAGATAGATCCAGCTCTGCTCTTGTAGCAGATATATTTTATTTACATATATATATAAAAGAATTTTTTTTGTGTGTATATATATATATATATTACATCTGTTTATCCTGCAAAGCAGGTCAGCACATAATGGGCAAAAGTCCCATGGATGGGACAGAAGCAGATTTTGAAGGGCACACAGCAAAGATTGGGAGCTAAGAGCCACAGTATTTGAAAAAGGCTTCCTGTTCTTAGTTTCCACTAATTCCAAATACATTGAGAGCTGCATGATAAAAGATATCTCTGGAAGGGTGAGCAGCGGAACTTTTGGCCAATGAATTGGCATCTCTCACCTTTTGCTGAGGTTTTACTTGTATCTCTCATTTAAAAAGAAAATTGCTGTGTGACACATTGTCTTCACAGGTCCTTGATGCAAGTCACTGAGTCTTTTATAATCCATAATGCATTCAGGAAAACAAAGGGCTTGTTCCATAGTGCTAGGGAGAATGGTGTTTTCTTTGTTGGGATTGGCTTCAGTTTCATATTGGTTTCTTATAAACCGCCTTTGTGTTTTGTTTTTTAACATTTTTCTATGCATTCCTTTTCTATTAACATGCTTTGCCTTGATCTAGAGTAGAAGGGAAGATGCATGATTCCCTCCGGCCTCTATAACATATTTTATGCTTTCTTTGTCTCCTGTTTTTGAGCTACAGAATATTTATTCTACTCTTTCTGATGCATACCCTGCTTTTTTTTCTAATCAGTTCTCTTTAGCATGCAGCAGCTCAAAGAGATGACATTACTATGTCACATCTTTTAAAAGAAATTTTGTGCGCCATTGGGTTCCTGCCACCCCTTGCCTGTGTTTCTCTGCTCTCTGCTTACCTTGACTGTTGTTCATCACCTTAGGGATCGAATGCATCCCAGATAAAAAATTAATCATAGCATCGTAGTCTCTAGAGGATTATGGGCAGTCATGATGCATTTTATTTCAGGATCAAAAGCTTCTAGGCTGTAGGCAAAGGGTGAAGCAAGTACTCTTCCATTATTATATTAATCCAGATTATCCAGAAATTATCCTCCTCTTCTCTGTTTGGTATTCCAGGGGTTTTGCTTCCATCTGCCTTAGGAACTGACCCTTGTTTGAGAACATGTATGAGTTATCTTTCCCTAAAGAAGGCACTGATGAACTCGGAAGGCTTTCTTGTACATTAGCTACAGAGTTGCCTTATCCAAAGGAATATCTTATCCTTTCCTGCTGTATCTGGAGAGCAGAAATCATTAGGCCATAAGCATCTTTTTCCTGAGTCATTATAATACTGCTGTCTAGATGTTGGTCAAATCTATGGTGGTCAAATGGTGGTCAGCCCAACGTCAAATTAAGTGGTTTTGAAATATAAGCATTTTTCTTCTTTTAAAGAAAAAAAAAAGGATTCCTGGACTTTTTTCTAGAATAGGCTTAAAGGTCCATGCTCATGACCCTATGACTCACTTTTCCGAGGTGCCTGCACAGGGGGATATTATGGAGCTCTCCTGTTTACCCTTTGGTCCTGAACTCTGAAGTTGGCTAATGAGCACATGAGAGTCTGGTGAGGTGTTACATGCTGGCTTTGGTTTTGCTTGGATTCCAGGGCAGATTTTAGCCTCACTTGCCTGGAGAAAACATAAACAAGAAGCATGTTTATGGTTTTCAGAGCAAAGGAAAGTTATATCATCTGGAGAATATAATCATCACACTTTCCACTGTTCAGCATTACATGTAAATAACAGAGAAGCAAACTGCTCTTCTGGATTTTCAATTTTGAGTTTATTAACAGCCTTCTAAATTAGCCTGGCCCTTTCAGCCATAGAGCCGCTATTCCACAGCTCGAGACACTTACATTCTGAGAACACAACAAGGAACTGGGTAATCTGCCACGCTCTTCTTATATTTGCTCTTTCCCTAGTTGCCTTTTTTTCTTTTAATTCTCATTCAGTCTTGCATTTTCAATTACATTTGCTTCTGCAGATTTTTGAGGGGTTTCCCCTTTGCCTCTATAATAGTCTGTGCCTATGAGCTGCTGCCCATGTGAAAAACAAATGCTCTTTCTGTGAAACTTGTGTTGCAATTGTAGTTGTAGTAGTTTGGTAGAACTAATTTAATGCATACTGTATTTTTGTATGCATTCCATAAGCAATTTTATATCAGCTTGATATAAAGACTATAAGTAGTTTGATTGCTGTGTTTTTTTTTTTCATATATGACAGTTTGTAGTTGACAAGAAATATTGAATAGCTGTGAGATTTTTGTCAGCCTCTTTTGACTGAACACCCTACATAAGCATTATCACTCCTAGTCTTAATGGATTTTGGAGTATTTTTTTCCTCTACTAGTCTTAATGGGTTTTGGAGTATTTTTTTCCCATACTAGACTTAATGGGTTTTGGAGTATTTTTTTCCATACGTATATGAATTCTGTTTGCAGAGCTTGAACAGAACAATTCATGCTGCAAGGAGTTATTCAGTGATCTCTTTTCTGTGGGAGTTGTAGATCTTGCATTTAAAAAATAAAAATAAATAAAAAATGGAGAGATGAAGAAAGTGAGTTGGAGAGGGGCAAAGAGGGAAAATATTAATAAGATACTAATAATATGCAGAAATCAAGTTCTTTTTAATATTCTTTAATCTTCCTGTTCTCGGGATTGTATTTTAAAGATTGATTACACTTTAAAATGTTACTTTTAAAATATATTAATGGGAATTCTTTTCCTCAGTTGTGTTTCTAGCATTGCTGTTTTTCACTCGTATGTCACTGCAGTAGCTGGATCTTTAAATCTGTATTTGCAGATGGCAGCCTCAACTGTGCATGCTAAGTGAAGGGCTTTCTTTATTGCTTCCTAGCTTAGGCCTTTCTGATCCCATTTCTATGGAGATCATCTCATTGGAGATAGTATAAGGGAATTTTTAAAACTTTTAAAACTATTTTATTTTTACTATTCAGCTTGTTTCCATGGAAATGGGATCAAAAAGACTGTCGGTAGCTAACAGTTTAAAGTGAGAATTCGCTTGCAGATTTCAGGAGATGACTCCCAGCTGAGTGCTGCAAATACTGATATCAAAAACAAGTCATAAGGAATGTTATAAAATGACAGTAATAGAAGAAACAATTAAAATATTAGGAAAACAACTTTTTTTTTTTCTCCAGTGAGGGAAAACCATCTTTTTTCCCCTCACTGCTAGTGATGATTATACAAATGCTTATTTAAATGTCTTTGGATGTATACGGTACCTGTACCTTCAGACTATTTCTTTGGAGAGCTACAATTTTAAAAAAGCAACATAGTCCATCTTTTTTTTTTTTTTCCATTAAAAATCTGATCTGTTCTGAGTGGACATCTGTGAGAGATGAGGGATATATGTCAGAAAAATTATATTAGTTTAGGGCACCTCTCCCCCTTATTTTTTCTCCCCAAATACTGACCTACTTTTCTATGTAAATTGACAGTCATGTTTCCTAAATTACCTAGTCCTCTGAAACAAAAAGAGTTAACACAGATGTATTCAGCCTGACCATTATGTATCTTGTTCCTGATCTGAAAAGGAAATATTTCTTCTGTTGCTTGATAGGTTAAAAGATTTATGACCTTAAAGGATTTGCCTTTATAGATGCTTTTTAGAAGGGAGTCAAATCCAAACAGTGGCTGAAGACAACAGGTTTTGCTCCCCAGTTTCTTATCCCATATTTGTTTGGGAGTGCAGCTTTTCCCTTTAATTCTCCCCTAACATGGAAAGCTGGTACTTAGCTGTTTTTTTTGCTCAGCAACCAAAGATTGGTGTGGAATATTGTATGCATGGATCCTGTTGTATCTACTTAATATCAGTATGAATATCCAAGTGTGATGCATGGTTTGTACCACCTTTTCTTATTCAGTGTCTGAAAGAACTTAAGTGCATTGGTTGTGTATGTGTGGGCACTAAATCCTAGATTTTTAAAGTACAGTTACTTAACCAGTGAGTGAAGGAACAAGGAGAAAGTTTCCAGCCTAGAAGCAGAGTCTACAAGATTGGAAAGTCTCCCAGACCCCTGGCGAAGGATTTGGGCCTAGATGGCCGGGGCTGCTGTCCTTTTCTTTCAATGAAGTAAAAGAGACCTTGAAGTGTGCAAGGCTCTGAAGCTGCCCTCCCAAGGTTACCGAGCTGCAGCTGGGGTTAATGCCTGAGTTACTCCTATCTGGGACTATTAATTTATCAGTCAGTGTGACAACTTGTGGGAAATGTGTCAATCACTGTGATTGCAGCCCATTAAAAGTTAAGGCATTTTCAACTCCCTCATGCAGCTTACCCATGTTAATCAGAAGAGCTACTCACAGCAGAATTCAATATAAAATTGAAATGTAGTAATGAATTCTTTGAGCTCATATAGGGCTCATGCCATTGCAGTGCAGAGCATGTTCGTTTGTGGTGCCTTTGTGGAAGGCTGGGGATGAAGTACAGGGTTGGCCAAAATTCTTGCACTCCTCTTCCTGTACCGTTTCTGGTGCAAGTTCCCCATTTTGTATGGCAGGTCCTTGGTAATCACTCCCACTGTCCATTCAGCATACCTTGCTGAATGGACAGCAAGCAGCACAGTCTGACCACAGTAGGACCAGGATAAGATCTTAAGAGGCCAATCATGATTTAAAGATGATAGTGGAGATGCATAATTTATTGCAATTATTCTGATGTCCTCAGAGAAGCTGTATCTACTTCCATCAACCTGAAACTGTCCCACTATACTTGCTTTTCTTTGGAGTGATAATATTACTTATAAACAAATTACTTCCTCATAGAAAAGTATTTTAATGTCACGTGCAGTGTTTTTGTAATGCTCACAGTGGATAAAACCTCTGTTAGTACAACATACTCGATTGTCATAAATAGTTCTCTGCAATTTTCTCCATCCATGTGTGGTGTTCAGTTTAAAACAGAATATGAAGAACAAGGAAGTGGAGAAGATTTTGAAAAGAAATGTTTGTTGCGTATAGTTACAAGAGAAAAAAAAATTTTTTCTCTTTGTAGCAGCATCTCTACAGCTGTTTGATTTTAGTGAAGTTCTAAAATGAAATATGTTATAAAGTAGCTTGTAGAGAAATAAAAACACCTGCGATTATCCAAGTAAAGTCTTAGAATGGCTTGTAACCTCATCACACAATTTGTATTTGAACTTAACAAGTAACCTGTAATTTGTTTTTCCTCCAAGTCTTCAAATTCCATGGTCTTCTATTTCAATGGTATTTACTCCTCATTTATACCACATTTGGGAGTAAGACAGAACCTGTTAGCTATGTGGATTGAGGCACAAATGAACTTGTGCCTCTAACTATTTGTTTTTCTAAATCTACATTGCAGTTATTTTTGTCATGTTCAAATTTGTTCTGTCATGTTCAAAACATGACAGAGGTATGGGGAGAAAGGTGATAGATCCTTGATTCATGTGCCACATAAGCACATGGGTGTGAGTTGGCCAAGAGCATTGGTTTATTTTTAAGTAGGCCCTTTCTGCATGTTTTTACTTGTTTGAAGGCGCAGAGTTAGGAGTTTTAATGGTGCTTCATTTAAAATCCTTCACTGTCTGGGAAT
This sequence comes from Rhynchotus rufescens, assembly GCA_032273925.1. Taxonomy (NCBI): domain Eukaryota; kingdom Metazoa; phylum Chordata; class Aves; order Tinamiformes; family Tinamidae; genus Rhynchotus; species Rhynchotus rufescens. The sequence continues at coordinate 7,601 of JAVCKT010019991.1, read as the reverse complement.
TTTGAATCAATTTGGGCTCTGCAGGTTTGTGCTCAGCAAAAGGGAAGAGATCTTGTGCACCAAAACCTTGAACTGTCCTTTTCTGTTCCCAAACACCAAATCTAGTGGGAACCCAGCCTAGTGTTTCCTACAAGGTAGTTTTCCATCATTGTTCAGTATCGAATTTGGAGTCCGTAGCACAGGGACGCGTACTGTGCTAACTAGTCCTCTGTCCGGCAGTTTTGACTAAATCTTCATTGCTGCTGTATTTGAGGCTCACAGTTAATGCTGAAGTGGCAGCTTTTTTCCCTAACTGGATGCATACTGAATCCTCAGAGGTCAGAAGCCCTTGGCAGCTTAGGAAGAGCCACGTTTGCCAAGCCTGAGCGCCCGAGTTTGGCCGTCGCACAAAAAGTGTGTCCTATAGTTCTGACCCTGTCAGCAACATGCTGTCCTTCCACTCCCACTGTGACAGGGAAGGGTTCCCAGAAGTGCTGAGTTACATTCCTGTGCCTGCACTTGTCCTGGTTTTCTGCATAGCTTGGCGGTCAGCGGGAATCACAGTCGCCTGTGACTGCACGTGGAATCCCTCTTTGTCCACAGGAAATCCAACCACCATTTAAAATGGAACTTCTGCAGGCTGATGGAGCCCAGGTTAGCGTTGCTACCACTTCTACATGATTGCTCTGTAGACTCCTAAAGAAACAGATGCTTCCCTCCGCTCCTTCTTTGCTCCTAATGATCACACGGCAAAGCTGGTTGGCTTTGTATGTGTTGTAAGCATTCACATGGGCCTCAAGAGTCATCTCATATGTAGGGATTTTCTGAAAATGAAGACCTGCCTAATTCTTAATCAACGTCTTCATCTGATTCTGCAGAATAAAAGTGAACAAAAAGCTCTTTTGCCCAACTGAGATTTATACTCCTAAATGGTGATAGTAATTTTTGCTTACAAATGGTGAACTGAATTTGAGTGTTGACCATTTTCTCAGCCTCGTGGGCCACTGGGCAAGCAAACCTTCTTTACAGTAGTAGTATAACAGATACTGTGAATATTCAGGGTCCTCTGTAGTCAGCGTGTGTCTTTGGGCTGTAAATTAAAAAAACACTGATATTGTGTGTAGTAGAACAGCCAAATGTGGGAGAGGTATCGCAGGCTTGCAGTATTCGAATTCCTGTTAGAATAATGATGTGGAAGGTCCTTATCTTGTTATACTCAAAACTGCAAATGATCTGTAACTCCATCAAGTGCTTTGTCATTACAGGTAGTGTGTAATTAAGGCAAAAAAATAAAATCATATACAGATAATTCAACCAAAGTAACCACAAAGTTTGAGAAAATTGGTAAGAGGCAAAATACTCCATAAACTTTTTTATCTTAATAGCTGCCCCTTCAGTTTAAAGTATCTTTTTAACAAATTAGCATACAAATAATTTTGAATAAATGTATTAATAAGCTGAAAAAAGTATGCCAAAATATAAACATTGAGTAGTATGCTTTTTGATGTTTTATAGCATTAAAATGAAGTAATCTAGCATTTTGAGTAATACTTATGACAAGTGTTTGGCTTGTTGATGTATTTGTCTGAATCTAGGACACTATGAGAACAGTACATCTAAAAGGCTGTGCTGAAATATCTTGGAGAATATACAGCTTTTAGATGCAGAACTGTAGGTAGTTTGTGCTTTCATAAAAATACATACATACCTAATGCTTTATTGATATTAGGAGTCCTTAGTGTAAAAAACAGAGTCAATTGTATTGACGTTATTTGGGGCATCTGGTAGTTATTTCAAGTTGCAGTTTATTAAAGTAAAGCATTTGACAAGTCTTTCATTTATAACATATGGATAACTTCTCATAGATGTGGGTTTTTTGAGAGCTTCCACGTAGGAATTTCAATCAAAAGCTGTTAAGAAAATCCCTTGACATTAATATAAAACTTGAAAAACAAGTTCCTCCTGTAAAAACAAACTGAACTTGAAAAACTTGAAAAACAAATTCCTCCAAATTCCAATCTGTAAGAAAGATTTAAAAAGGGCAACAAAAGTGACGATGCCTGTGACAGATTTTTTTTTTCCTTTTTATAGGAAATAAGTGTAATGCAGACTCCAGCTGCCAGAAAAGCAGCAGTTGCATAGCCCATAGGCAGGGCTCTACAACCCGATTCAGTGCAGCCCTAGAGAGCCTGCAGCTGCACCTCCCGGGCGCACTGGCTGCATCCTTGTTGGCCTGTGCCGAGCTCCTGCGCCTCGGGAAGTGCTCAGCCCCAGAGCGTGCCAGATAGCGCCACTGCAGCAGTCCTGTGACACAGCTGATGGCATCGAGGGCCCAAGGAAGTTCTCAGGCTTATTAAATTGACTAAAACAGATATGGTCAGTGGCTTCCACTGAATCCACACTGATTAAAGACTTTTTTTGCTAACAGAAATTTACCAGTGTTTATGAAAAGCAAACTGTAATACTTCTCTATAGTTAATGCATCTTCTTTTTATAGCTGTAGCTGATATAGCTTCTTATTACAGTCGTGCTTCTAACCTTTAAGTAACATAGTTTAATTTTATTAGCTCTGTTAAGCTTTAGGTGCACATATATGTATGCATTTGTTGTCGTCTGTTGCTGTTCAAACCATTTATTTTCTTTTCAGTGGGATGCCATAACTGAGATGGATGAACACAATCGTCCCATTCATACTTACCAGGTATGTAACGTGATGGAACCGAACCAGAACAACTGGCTTCGGACAAACTGGATCTCCCGTGATGCTGCACAGAAAATTTATGTGGAAATGAAGTTTACCCTGAGGGACTGCAACAGTATTCCATGGGTGCTGGGAACCTGCAAGGAAACTTTTAACCTCTACTACATGGAATCAGATGAATCTCATGGAGTAAAATTCAAGCCAAACCAGTATACTAAAATTGATACCATTGCGGCTGATGAGAGCTTTACCCAGATGGACTTGGGCGACCGCATTCTTAAACTCAACACAGAAGTTCGTGAGGTTGGGCCAATAAACAAGAAAGGATTTTATCTTGCTTTTCAGGACATTGGAGCATGCATTGCTTTGGTCTCAGTCCGTGTTTATTACAAGAAGTGCCCTTTCACAGTCCGTAACTTGGCTATGTTTCCTGATACTATTCCAAGGGTTGATTCTTCCTCTTTGGTGGAAGTGCGGGGCTCCTGTGTGAAGAGCGCTGAGGAACGGGATACTCCAAAATTGTACTGTGGAGCGGATGGGGATTGGCTTGTGCCTCTTGGGCGATGCATCTGCAGTGTAGGATATGAAGAACTGGATGGTTCCTGCCATGGTAAGTAAGCAGCCTTTAACAGAAAGCAAATTATGATGTTATGTGAACAGCAAGTAGCATGATTGTATATGGGAAACAGTGCATCACACTGCTAAGGAATGGTCGAAAGCAGAAATAAGAAAGGTCATTTTCAGTCATGATAAGTTGGTTTGTAAGAAAACCTGTAATTGCTAAAGGCGACCTTTGTTTTGTCTGTCTATAGATACCCGCAGTGTAACTGTCTATAGTTACAGCAATGCTAGTCGTGTTGACTCCTCTATTCTAGTGCAAGTGTGCACTTCAGGGCAGTGAGGATGGTGATACTCTGTGATGGAGAGGCATAGAGGCACGTGCTTCTGACCTGCCTAAAACACATCTTGGGAGGACATTGGAAGTGACTGAAAAAGAATGCCTCTTTTTCTCCATATTCCTATAAAGAGAATGTAGTCAGCTCACTTGAACAGATTTTTCCATTTTTCCTGTATACACAGTCAGAGGAGATGACTCAACCTGAAGAGGCAATGCCATGTGTATGCTGCTGTAACAGAGGGCTTTAAGTGCCCCCATGGTTAACATGCATTTTAATGTAGTAGAAGATCAGTAGGAATGAAGTTGAATTGCAGAAGTTTGAGTCTCTGTTCAGAATTAATGCAGAAGTTTAAAATCAAAAGTATTAAGAAGTGATTCATCACAGTACTGGTTATCCAGCATTACTTATACTGGCATTTCATAAAGAACGATGCAAGAATATGGCAAGCTACGTTATGAAATAAGCGTTAGAAGATCAAAGTTTGTTGCTGAACGTTGTTTGCCACCTTCTTGTATCTTAAAGAAATGTCTGCCTTAGGAAAGCTGTATTTTGTGATTTCTTTTGGAGACTCCACATTGTGTGCCCCTAGTATTGCACCTTGTCAGTTTGGTAGAGAATTAATGATGTTTCAAATCAGAGTAGTAACTTGAAGCGGACTACACACCAGATATGTTTCCTTTGCTTATCAGGAAAACATCCATGGGTAGGAAAGTGGTCATATGCAGGAGCAAAAAGCATGTCTTCTGCAGAATCCGCATGTTTCATTAACCCTGCCTGTGCCACTTATTAATGCACAGCTGGGGAAATTCAGAATACTTCAACTTCTGAGCTGTATGGACCATGAATACATAGCTAAAATGTCACAAATCCCATGCTATGCCCGGGTAAACATCTGAGCTTTTGTGGATTCAATTTGACACTAATATCTGTAGAGAGTGTGCCTGCTAAGGCTCGTTTTCCACCTGTCAGGACAGGTAACATTTATTTAATCATAAAAGGCATGCAGCTTCTTGTACTGCAAAGTTTCCTGGTAGTTAATTCTTTTGTCAGCTTCAGAAATCACCAGTGTACTAAAGAACAGATGTCTACCTTTATATTCTTTTATTTTTTGACTTTATATAATGGGCTCATGTAGATCTGGGAAGGAGAGGTGCCTTCTGTAACCATGACTTGTGAAGAAACCTTTGTTAGCCACTGAGGTCTGCTTTGTTTCAACATTTGACTTGTAGCAAAAAGGCAAAATAAAGGTCCAGGTACATGAATTACATAAATGACATCGCTATTGTCTGCATATTTTGGTCAAGACAACACATTTTTGGTGTGCCATCGTCACAGCATTGGAGATATTCAAGGACACCCTGTGCTCAGACTCTGTGACATACTGAATAGGCTGCAAAAGTGAGAGAAAAGACAAGCTAAATGGTTACTGCCTCCAAATAGGAACTAAGCCAAACTGTTTAGTAATTTCTTTTCTTCTGCATCAAAATAACTCTCAAAATAGCAATATTTTGTTCTGAATCATTTCTAGCAGGTAATTGGGTGGTGAGGAGGGTATAGCCTAGTACTTGAGTATTTTTCCCTATTTGCAAATGCAGTAAAATTTTAAACTATTCTCACGATTGGTGGAGAAGACAAATCATTAGGTTATGATCAAATTAGTCGATAAGGGCACAAACTAACCCAAACATTCATGAACGTGACGTTAAATATGTATAGGGATACA